>JAQGAY010000878.1:0-19008 GCA_034698085.1 Polydesmus angustus | reverse complement strand
GATGGTGTGGTCAATGTAGTGCTAGTTGTTGAAGTGGGCAATGTAGTGCTGGTAGCTGAAGTGGTAACTGTAGTACTGGTAGCTGGAGTGGTAACTGTAGTACTGGAAGTTGAAGTAGTGATCGGAGTGGTGACAGTAGTGGCCGTAATATCGGTAGTTGGAATGGTGACAGTAGTGGTCGTAATATCAGTAGTGGGAGTTGTTACAGCAGTATCAGTTGTTAGAATGGTGACAGCAGTTGGGGCTTTGACCGTGGTAAAAGTAGTCGAAGGGATGGTCGGTGTTAAAGCAGCTGTAGTTAATGTTGAACTCAGTTGATTTTCGTTATTTAAATTAACATTCGGTGATGGTGATGTCGAAAGGATATCTGTTGAACTTGATACATTTTTTGAAGTTAAAGCATCTGTTCCAATTGCAAGTGTAGCAGAGCTACCATGTGCAATTGACGTTGAACTGGATAGAAAGGTATTTGGAGATGCTGTAGAAATTTGACTCGTAGTAATTGCAAAACTAGTTGACGTTTGCTCAGATGTTATTTCAGAAATTGAGGTCAAACTCCCGGTTGATATAGAATTACTCGAATCTTCAGTAAAAAGTTAAATTAAGGAAAAATTATTAATGAATTAATAATTCTCAAATTATTACTAATTCCTAATGAAATGTTTATTGATAACTGCACATTAGTAAGTGGTAATTGCTATATAATTATTGTTAATAAAAAATTCTCTTACTTGAACTTGACGCATTGATAATGCAATCACATGAAGAACTATAAGAATTCGGCAATTCGTTGTTAACAAATGCAGATGAATGGCGTCGACACAACTACCGGTATATTAAAAAAAAAATAATAGGAACCGCCATTCTGTGACAAATTAATATAAAAAATGTTTACCTCATTACAAGTCATTTCATAATATTTGCAATTTTCACACTCTTGCGTTTGAGTCTGATAAATCATCGAGTCTAATATTAGTTGACAATTAGGTAAATTAAATCCAATACAACTATTATTATAAAAGCAATTGGCGGCACATTTTATGGATGAAAAACCACCTCCCGCAGAATTGATATTAAAATTATTTACGTCAATTACCATCTTGTGGACAAGTTTTCGTTCAAATAAAGAAAAATAGAAATTATGGCTATGGTCTGATAAAACACATCTTCCTAAAGACAGTAAAATATAGATTAAGACTAAAATTCGAGCCATTATTTCTAAAGAAATTCGAGGTTTAATGAAACAGAATCGTCCGTAAATTAATATAATAAAGAGAAATAATAATTATTATTACTGTCTGAAATGTTTGCTGCATCCATAGAAACTAATAGTTTTAGAATTAATAGTTATTTGTTCATATTAATTTGATTGACAGTCTAACATGTATTTACATAAAACATTTTTATACTGCGACAAACAATTTATTATTCATAAATAAATCATTTATAAACAATCAACACGATATGCTTAAATAAATAGAAACATCCATTAATAAAGGCTTTAATAATATCATTTCTTTTTTAAAAACGGCTATTGAATTTAAAGATGATCATCACTCAGGACTTAGTAAAAATTTAGAAATGCAAGTTTCAGGTTTCAATTAAAAATATTTATTTGCAATTAAATTTGAAAGATTTTCAAAATCCCAAATTACACTTATTTCAAAATCACAATAATATTATGACTAACTACAATTGCAAAAATTATATAATCTTTTCCTAATTCGCAATAAGTTAACAAAGAAAAAAAAATTAAAACAAGGAAACACATACAAGAGAAAGTACGTAACGATAAACAAAAGAAAAACTAAAAAAAATCATAAGTGAGAATTGAGCACGGTAGTCATGGTCGTTAAGAGTCCCAACCATTGCACTAGTCTGAAAATAGCAGCATGTTAAGTAATAAGAAAACACACAACTTTCAAACAAAAAAGTTTTGAAATTATAAGATATTTAAAAAGCTAAATTTGTTAAAGTTTATTTTATGTTTTTAGTTAGAATTTTTTTCATACAACAAATATTCTCCCAACTCACCGTCATCATCGTCGTCTTCCAAATCCTCAAAGTTTTCATCTTCTTGATCATTTGCAAAAGCACCAGTAAAAAGCCTATTAAAACACCCCGCCTTGGGGTCCTCATAATGTTTGTAAGGTTCGGTTTCTGACAATTTCTCCATACATGTCCAACAAAAATACTTTCCGCATTTCCAACAGCTCATCTTATTACAACCATCAATTTTCTACATGAAATAAAATATCATAAATTATTAAGAAAATGTTCATAAAATATATTAATTAAAAATTAATTACCTCGATACTGGATCTACAGTGAGGACATGGTTTACTATTTTCATCTACCCAAGAATCCGAGAGAGTCGAATCCACTAAATGTTGGAGTTGCAATTTTCCGTATCGGGATTCAAGAGCTTTTTTTTCTTCACCCGTTCCATTTGTATATTTGTTGTAAAGGGAACGTCGTTCATCTGGGACAAATAAGATATGCATAATATAATTTCACGTAATTATAAAATCTAAATATATATACCTGATTTTAATTTGCACGCTTCAACTCCGTGGTACGACATTCGGCAAAAAATGCAAAAAACGAAAAAACAAGCCGCACAACTTCCCATAGTATATCCTGGCTCAATGACAACTGCGCATTGACACATTGGTCGAGGGCAATAGTGTATGTCAGGCATAGAATCAAGTGTTGTTGACAATAAAAACCGGTCATATTTCTCATACAAGTCCGAGCCAACAAGATCACGAACCTTAAAATAATATTAAAAAAAAAACCATTAAAATTTTTTCTCGAATAATGGTTAATTGCAAATTTATAATACATGTGATGGAATAGCTTGAGTCTTGCATTTATCAAAAGGACAATTCAAGGCTGTAACTTTGCCTTCCATAATTTGGACTTCGAAATAAGATTTAATGCATTCTTTGCAATAAATATGCCCGCACTCTTTAAATATTGTACAAATTGATCCTGCTTTTTCTTCAAAACAAACGCTGCAATAGTGGAATGCCACATTAAAATGTTTTTCGATCTGCATTTGGTTAAATTCTTTTAGCGATGTAAAAAGTAATCCAATATTTTCCAAATCGGTAATGGCTCGACGATCAACGCAAACAAAATCGTTTGATTTAGCATTTTTAAAATGATTTCTAGAAGTCTGATTGGTCTTCGAAAATCTTCTATCACAGTTAACCGAACGATGCGTAGACTTTTTTGACGCGTCCTCAGAAAAATTTCTTAATAAACTTAGCTCTTTCACAACCCACGATAAGTCCAAACAGTCATTAATATTTAAGGCTGTTAAAGCTTCTTTTTGCAAAAATTCCGCCCACCTAAACAAAACCACTTCTTTTTTGTTTTCGTACCATAGGTTATCCAAACACTGGCATAAGCAGCTTAACTATACAGATAAAAAGTAAGTCTATAAATAAGCTCAATTTATAATAAAATTTATTTATATTTGCCTGTTGCATATTTAACCATTTACATCGTAACAGAAACCATGGCATTTTTCTAGAAGGATAATCAAATGGTAGGTTAAATTGCAAAATAATTGGAGGCAGATATTTGACGAAAAATCCTTTTTCAGTACCGGTATCTAATAAAAATAAAAACGTACCGTAATTAAATTGAAAATAATATAATCTCAAAGATGTAAATGAAATTACCTAAATTTTTACTATTGTCTTTGACATTTACTCCAATAATATTGAGCGGATTTAATAATTCAACATGTGCATAGAAATGACCGCGATAAGCATTTTCTTCTACATAAAAAACATCAGGGTCGTAGATGCTTGCTAAGGCCATTAATTCGTCATCTTGATCTTGACTTTCCCTCGGCTTATAATTTTCTCGTTTCTTATCATTTTGATGATACCGGTAATTCGATTTAGAATTACTTCTTGACCCAGTCCCAGTTAACGGCATTTTTAAAACCCGATAGAACTACGGTAGAGAATAATAACAAGAGTGCGTAAAAATTTCATTCGATGATGTAACAAGCATAATAATCATATTATTACATGGTAACCTTAAATTCTTCACAATTATCAGCAAAATAGAAATTGCTTAGTTGACAGTAGATACTTATCAAAGTTATTTTAAAAATCGAAATTATTTTCAAGAAGTTATGGATACACGTGTTGTCATGGAGCTTCAACAAAATACTGTAACATCATTAAAAAGTCTATAAAAACAGTACCAAATAAGCTTATTCTAACAAATATCAAACCTTTAAACTGTCAAAATTTGATAGTAATTATATTTGTAACAGAAGTTACAGAAAACTTAATAATGACATAATCTTATTTTTATAAAACGTTAGTCCAGATTCACGTGCTTCCCAGCCAGGTGACCGATACACTAATAACAAAACCGCGAACTGTGCGAATACGAGCGAAAAGGCAAACGCTCGCCTACCGGCAGTCTCGCAAAACTATTATGACAAAGTACGACAAAAGATATACAGTATCTTTAGCGATTTTTCATAATATCGTAAGCACCAAAACTTCCAAAAGTTGGGTTAAAATATCGTAAGTGACATTGGTTAACATGGGGAGCATAAATATCGTAAGCGACAAAATTGTATCGTAAGCGCCATTAAAAAGTGAAAAATAGCTGCAAAAAGCACAAAAATGGATAAAATAACATAATTTTTTTTACGAAAACATTAAAGTAAAATATGGCGCATACGATAGAATCATAATTATGATGTATTTAGTATGGGAAATAGGAGTATTAGTTTTTTGGCTCTCCTGTAAAGTTGAGAAAAGGTCGCTTACGATACTCTGCCGAATAGGGGACGGTATGTTAAAGCTATTACCGACCAACGGACCTTCACCACTCCCTCTTCCCCATCATTTATACTGTACAGTATTTTGTTGTTGCTAAAACATTAAAATTTTTCAAAATAACCATTTTTAATGATTTTTCGATTTGCTTACCAGCTCTATTTTCATAAAGTTATTCTGTATAAGTGCAAAAAATATTTGTTAGGCATGATTATGTAAAGTCGCTAGTTACCTACATGTCATTTAAAAAATAAAACCACTTTAAAAATAAATAAATAAACATGAAACCAATAATCCCACATGCAATTTTATTTTTTAATTGTAGCATTCAATTTTAAAAAGTACCATACAGTTATTTTTTGTTGTTAATTATTATTGTTGTTAAAACTTCTAATAAGTAAACGTTTAATGACGCGCCTCTTCACACAATAGCGAGCAAATAGACTTTCTTCACCTGTAATTTCATGTAATTAAATTTGAAATGAAAATTAAAAATTATTTAAATAAAATAACTGCCAAAATTTAATGATTCAACCAAAAATAATAATTACAATACAATGGAGGAGAGACAAGTAAATAGAAAGATCAAACTTCGGATTCATTGAATTGTTTTAATCATTGGTGTTTGCTTAACTCAAATGAGAAAATAAAAAAACACAGCCTATACATACACTTTTAAATAAATAAAAGAATGTCAATTTACATCAAATTCCTTATTTAAGCGTATTGTTGCCTTATATTATATTTATACAAATCCTCCACCACTTTTGCCATTTTATTACAAAATAAAGAAGTTCTCCCCATTACAATTGACTACTTACTACAAATATCACCCAAAATTGATTCTTGTGGCCATTCTGTAACTTTTCCCATCCCATTTTCCCCAACTGAGTAATGTTTACCCCATTTAACATCCTTTATAATATATAGCACAGAAAACAGTATGTACAAGTTTAATTAAAAATATATAAATTTAAATAAATTCCTTGCCTCTTCTCCAATAGTTTTCAACCATTTGTCCACAATCAAACAAAATTAAAAACATGCATACAATCTAAAACCGGTATGAGAAATGGGATGAGCTTGAAAAGAAATTTGATGATCCAATAAGTTATATTGGTAACATGTAATAAAAATCTAAAGAAACAAAAGTCTCGATTTACCATATATAATGACTAAATACCCGGGCTCAGCCTAAGTAATTATCAAGAATCCTTGGTAGTTCCTTTAATAGGAATTTTAGCCACCAAGGCCAATGACATAGTTTTTTAATGCTTAAAATGATAGATTTCAGGAAAGATAATCAGGAGATGGTTCTGTGATTGGTTCTGGTGTAGTATAAAGAGGATTTGGAAATTCAGGTGGATGTGGCAGTGGTCCATCAGATTTTGGACTTCTCCTATATGCCATTAACCAACAAGAAACAGCAACTGCGACTGCTACTAAGGCTAAAAGAGCAGTAATGACCAGTGCAATGATAAAACTTGTCGTAGAAACGCAAACATCATGTGACTGCACATCTGTTGATTGGTCTGTCTTAATAGCCTCTTTTTCTTTGTGATCAACAATAAATATAGCATTTGACTTCATTTGAATTTCTTCTTGTGGCTGATCTCCAGAAGCTCCAACTGCTGTACTATTGGTAGAAGATCCACTGCCCACTCGATATTCAAATCCAACTGGCTCACCAATTACCTGTCTTCTCTTACGGCCATATACTTGGCGACCATGACAACTCACCTACAAGCACAAGTTTAAAATTAATTAAAAAATAAACACATTTTTGAAAAATAATTAAATTTTACTGGTGGGCAAGCACGGAAACAGAAGCGAATGTTGCAATCAAATCGTACACTATTTCCATTAGGAAATTTAAAAGCGTTGAATGGTGCTACAAGAGCATTTAACCTGTAGTCATATTCCCAATCTCCAAAAACACTTGAGTCAACAGCACAGCTGCAAATATCACATTTTATTAAATGTATTTTTAAAATAACTTAAAATATTTACCCATTCTCATCAGTTACTAAATAGCGATTCTCCTCTCCTCGTTCATCAGTTGTCATGGCATAACAACTTCTGGCAAAACCACCATATACTTCTGCAATGCAATAGATATGTTAAAATTTTAAAAATTTTAATTAAATAACATTATTAACCTTTTGGCATGACTTCCACTTTCAATTTAAGATTGTCTCCTAATTCTGCTGAAATTATGTCATCCCCAGTCTCACTCACAATCTTCATCACACATGTTGGTGGTGGCCCAGTATTGGCAATTGTACCAGAAGTAGTTATCATGCTAACATTAAAGCCAATGGTAATAGGAGCTTCTCCAATCTTATATACACAACGGATTTCATAAGCCTTTGCTTTATGTGTCAACAGTTTGGGGTGCTTTTGAATGACCAGAATAAATGATGCATTGCCCTTTAAATCATAAAAAAATTAAAATACTTAAATGAAAATGAATTTTAAAATAAGGTTTTAATAACTTACATCAATTGGAAACAATCCACAAGTGTTGAATAAAACTCTGAATGGAACTGCAACATTCTGTTGATTGTTGCTAATGACTTGACGACACTGAGCATCCTTACTGTATCCCTTTACATAGATGACTCCATCAAAGCCATCTACATGTACATCAACAAACACACCATCTGCCATACAACTTACAGCAACACTCACTTTAGGTGGATCAGTTCGACCTTGAATGTGAGCTAAAGAAAAATAAATTTAAAATCCATTATAAATAAATACTTTTAAATAATTGTGACCAATTAAGTATTTCTCACAAAAAACATTTAAAAAAGTTTTATTAAGAAGTTTCAGTCTGCAAGTCATAGTACTAGTTTATTTTAAAAAAATTGCTTAACACTGCTTTTACTCACTTTTTGCACAAGTACCATCTGTTTGCAGTTCCAAATCCCTTGGGCAAACACAAATACCATAGCCTAATACACCACCAATATACTGACATCTTTTATTATTAGAACAAGGATTTGTGGTTGAACAGTTTTCACTTACAACTACATTAATAAAATCATAAATAATTAATAAAATAAAATTTTTAAAAAGAACAAATTTTAACTTTTCTTACCAACACAATAATCATCAATTCTAATATAATGATCTCCACAACCACATAGTCCATTAAGTAAACATACAAGATTTCCTGGACATTCACTATTATCCACACATCCAGTAACTAAATTGTAGTTTTATTAGTAAGATAATTAACATTTAATAATATTCTGTGATTACTTCTAACACAGGCAACAGAAGAGTCGCCTGTGTATCCTTCAGGGCACGTGCATGCAACTCTATGGCTGCTAACAGTACAATGAGCATTGAGGCCACATCCATCTTGTAGATAACACCAGTTTTGACAACGATTCTCAACACAAGCTTTATTAGAAGGACATCCAGCATCAGTCTTACACTCTGGTGCAATTACTATTTAAAAAAGTTAACATGTAATAAAATATTAACATAAAACAGCTAAATTATGTAATTATTATCATACATGGCAGGCAATGAGTTGAGGCATTTCCAGCAAAACCAACAGGACATTTGCAAACAATTGTAACTAATGGTTTGGTGTCTTTAACTTCACAAATTGCATTTAGTCCACAAGGTCGATATCTTTGACAATAATCAGCACATTGTTCATTGATGCATGACAAACCTGGAGCACATTCTTCATCCAAGCAAGAGTCCACTAGCAAACATTGCAACAAATTTTAATTTTGTATAAATTCAAATACCTTAGGTTATACAACATTTACAACATACCTCTTTTAATGCTTTCACATCCAATATTTGGATCACCTTCAAAGTTTTGTTTGCAGTTGCAATGAGCCTTATGAGCAACTACTCTGCAGTCAGCATTGTAGCCACATGTTTTCAAAATGTTGCATGGATTTTCACATCTTCCAGCAACACAAGCTAAGGTGCCCAAACATTCATCATCATTATGGCAACCTACTCGAACACACTCTTTTGTAGGATCTCCTTGGAAACCTTGTGGGCATTCACAATGAGGTATATGATTGATCATTCGACAAGTTGATAAAGCTGCACAGACATCACTTTCACATAAGTCTGTGCAAATACCACTAACACAAGCAGCAGTCTCAGAACAGTCAGAATCCTTGGTACATTCAGCTATTAAAAAACAAATATTTTAATTTAATTTCTTAATGCAAATAAATGTAAGTATTACTTGTTTCACAGAATCTGGAAGGATTTCCTGTATAACCTGGCAAGCAAGAACAAACCGCTCGATGTTGGATTGATTGACATTCAGCATTTCTACCACATGGTCTGCCAACTGAGCAAGCTACAACACATTCTCCTTGAACACATGCTTGTGTTGAACCACACTGCCAATCTTGAGTACATTGCTCAATTCCAATAACTAAATTTAAATTTTTTTTTATTATTTGAGAAAAAAATTTTAGGAAATCAAATTGAACCTCTTTCACATCCTCTTTCCTCATTAGATACAAATCCTGGTGGACACAGACAAACAAGAGTTCTCCAAGGAATAGTATCAATAACCTTGCATTCTGCACCAACTCCACAAGGTTTGAGTGAAATGCAAGGATCTTGACACAAGTTGTCAATGCAAGACAAACCACTCACACAATCAGAATCAGTAACACATGTACTAATTATATCTATAAAATGTAAATGTTAATTAAAGATTATATTTTCTACTTGCTTATATAGTTAATTCAATTCATTTAAAAAAAATCACCAGTGAAACAAAATATTCTTGGATTTCCTTGATAGTTAGGTGGGCATTCACATTGAGGCCTATGCTGAATTCCTTTACAAATTGCTCCATGACCACATGGCTGGTCTGCAAAACATAAATCAACACAACTGCCACCTCGGCATACTCTATCTTCAGCACACTCATCATCTCTTTGGCAACCTATTAGCTGACATGATCTCATGGGATCACCATGATATCCTGAGGGGCACACACACATTGTTTGATGATTTACAACTCTACAAAGTGCATTTTGCCCACAAGGGTCTGATACAAGACAAACATCCACACATTTCTGTGTCATGCATGCCAAATAACCAGGACAATCAGCATCAGCTGTACATTCAACTAAAAAATTAAAGTCGTTAATAATTGAAATTACTTTAAAAAGTTAAATAAATATTACCTTTTAGACATTCTTCATATGGGTCCCCAATATAGTCTGTAGGACAACTACAAGTTGGTCTATGGACACTAGTTGCACATTGAGCATAAGTTCCACAAGGGTTTTTATATTGGCAAACTGATACACAACTTCCCTGAAGACAAGTTTCATCAGGAGAGCAAGCAGCATCAGAGATGCATGATAAGTCTATAACTTTTACACAGCCACGATTTTCATCAGCCATGTATCCATTGGGGCAAACACACACTAAAGTCCTCCAAGGCACACTGTCAATCACTTTACAATCAGCTAATGAACCACATGGCTTCAGTACTTGGCATGGGTTCTGACATTGTGAGTTAATACAAGATAAACTGCTTGGGCAATCAGAGTCTGTTTCACAAACTGAAATTTCAACTAAAAAACAAAGATTGTTTTACATTTTTGAAAAAAAGTAATGCAATACCAGTTAATGGCAATATACACATTTTAAGCATTTATCAACTTACTTTTTTGGCATTGAACAGCAGCATTTCCCTTGTAGCCAGGTGGACAACTGCAACTTGCTTTATGGTTAAGTACAGCACATTTTGCACCAACAGCACAGATGTGGTCAACACATGGCTCTCTACATTGACCCCCAAAGCATGCTTTACTGTCAGGACATTCACTATCACTCCTACATCCAATTGGAGTACATTCTATAAATATATCTCCTTGAAAACCACCAGAACATTTACACAATGGCTGATGATCAATTGCTTCACATTGTGTATTTTTTCCACAAGGGCTTCTAAACAAACAAGGATCAATGCATTTTTTCTGCTCTGAGCACATCTTATTATTTGGACAGTCAGAGTTCTTAACACAATCAGCTTGAACACAATATAGTACAGGATCCCCAATATATCCTTGTTGACATAAACAAGTTGCACGGTGATCTATTACTAAACATTGAGCTTTACGACCACAATGATTATCCCATCTACATGGATCTTGACATTTACTAGATACACAAGCCAAATCTTGAGAACATTCAGAATCCTTGACACATACACCTTTAATTTCAGGAACAGGTATGCATCCTCTATCAGCATCACTCATGTATCCTTCTGGACAAATGCAAACCATTGTTCTCCATGGTTCAGTATCAATTACTTTACAATTAGCAGTAGATGAACAAGGCTGTAAAATATTGCATGGGTCTTGACATTTCCCATTGAAGCAAGCCAATCCACTTGAACAATCAGCATCAGTTTGGCAATGTCCTCTTTCAATTCTAATGCATTGCAGAAATGGATCTCCAGTGTAATCAGGCAAACATTGGCAATTTGCTCTCTTATTATTTATTGAGCATTGAGCTCCAACACCACAAGGTGAATTAACAGCACATGGTGAATGACATTGTTCATTAATGCAAGCCTTATTTGCAGAGCAGTCATTATCTTTAGTACATGATGGTCGTGTACATAGTTGTAGTGGATCTCCTCTTGTTCCTTCAGGACAATAACAGATGGCTTTGTGGTCATCTCCACGACATCTTGCATTTATTCCACAATTACTGGATAATAAACATGGGCTTATGCATGTATTTTTGAAACAAGTTTTGTCAAATGGGCAATTACTATCAGATTGACACTCTCCTTTAATGCATTGAATGTTTGGATTTCCATAAAAGCTAATAGGGCAGCTGCAAACAGCTCTTCTATTTTTCACACTACAAATAGCATTTTCACCGCAATATTTGCATGGATCAGTGCATTGTCCTTTCAAGCAAGACTGAGTTAGTAAACAGTCACTATCAGAAGAACATCCAGCTTCAATTTGTTGTTCAATTTTCAAACAAGCACCAGTCACATCTGTAACAAATCCATTTGGACAAAGACATACCATAGTTCTCCAAGGTATTACATCAATTACACTACATGTAGCTGAAGAATGGCATGGCCTAAATTCCAAGCATGGATTAAGACATTGACCTCTTACACAAGCATAACTTGAAGGACAATCACTATCTGTAGTACAAATTGTGACAACTAAAACTTGACACAAAATAGATGGATTTCCATAATAGCCAGATAAACATTGGCATTGAGATTGATGATTAATAGCTTTACATTTAGCATTTTGGCCGCAAACTTGAGTAAGACATGGATCCCTGCATTGTCCACCAAAACAACTTTTATCCTCAGGGCAGTCTTGTTCTCCTTGACAACTAATTGGTGTACATTCAATAGTTGGGTCCCCTTGGAAGCCACCAAAACATTGGCATGTAGGTTTATGATTAGTTGATTTGCATTCAGCATTTTTTCCACATGGATTAACTTCCTGTAAACATGGGTCAATACACTTCTTTTGTCTATTGCAAGTTTTATCAGCTGGACAATCTGAATCCAATGTGCAAGAAATTTTAATACATCCAATTGCAGGATTTCCAAAAAATCCTTCAGGGCAGAAGCAAGCTGCTCTATGTCCTGCAGTCTTACAATAAGCATTTTCACCACAGTGATAATCCCATAAACATGGATTTCGGCACAAATGATTTAAACAGGCTTCTCCTTGTGAGCATTGATCATCAGAAACACATACTTCTCCTGCAAAAATAGCCAATTCTCGACATCCACGATCATCATCACTAACATATCCTTCTGGACAGATACAAATAATAGCACGCCATGGTACGTTATCAATCACTTTACATTGAGCATATGAGTTGCATGGTTTTAGTAGTAAGCATGGATCTTGACAATGACTTTCTATGCAAGCTAGTCCACTTGGGCAATCACCATCTGTAGTGCACTGTGGTTTAACAACTGAAATGAAATAATGTTAAATATAATAAAAATTAGCACCAAACAAATCAAAATTATCAATTGTACTTACTTGGAATACATTGAACATGTGCATCTCCTGTAAAATCTTTTGGACATGAGCAAATGGGTCTATGTTTTAGTGAAACACATGTAGCTTGCAAGCCACATGGAGAATTAATTTGACAGGGTGGTTGACATTTGCCAGCAATGCAGGCTTGATTATCAGGGCAGCTGTCATCATTAATGCAAGATGGTCTGTTGCAAACCTTGTGAGGATCACCTTGGTATTCCTGTGGACAATAGCAAACACTTTTATGATTTTCTCCTTTACATCTGGCATTGATTCCACAGTTATTGGTCATCAAACAAGCATTAATACAAGTGCCTTTTTGACAAGTTTTATCAATGGGGCATTCAACATCTTTTGTGCATTCACCCCAAATGCAACTTGATTTTGGATCACCAATGTAACCTGGAGGACAACTGCAAATGGCACGATGATTAACCACATTACAAAACGATTTTTCTCCACATGTTTGGCATGGATCCTGGCATGTTCCTTCTCGACATTCTAAAGATGTTGGGCACTCAGTATGGGATTTACAACCTTCATCAGTTCTTCGGTTAATGCACCCATTAACAAGATCAGACATAAATCCACTTGGGCAAACACAAACTATAGTCTTCCAAGGAATAGTGTCTATTACTTTACACTGTGCTGTACCTTTACAAGGTAAAAATTCACGACATGGATCTCTACAGCGTTCATTGATGCATGCTAATTCATTTCCACAATCACTATCTTGAAGGCATTCATGTTGGTCTAAATACAAAATTCACAAAAACAATTAAGCTACATAACTATATTTACTCTTAATTTAGAACTACCTTTTTCACAAAAAACTAATGGGTTTCCCTTATAGCCTCTTAAGCAATCACAATTTGCTTTATGATTTCGGGGAATGCATAAAGCATTATCACCACAGATAGTTTGCAGACATGGATTCCAACATTGGCCACTTATACAAACCTTATCAGTTGGGCAAGAAGTATCACTTTGACAACCAACAGGGAAACATTCAGCTCTTGGATCACCTTCATAACCACTTAAACATTGACATGTACTTTGATGTTTCACCATTTTACATTCAGCATTCTTTCCACAAGGATTTCCAACATTACATAAATCAATGCACTTATGAATATTTAGTGAACAAGCTTCATGAAGACCACACTCTTCATCTGTAGAGCATTCAACTGGATAGCAATGCTCTCTTGGATCTCCAAAATGTTTAGCAGGGCACCTGCATGATGGTCGATGCTGAATCATATGACATTCTCCTTGACAAGGAGAAGACAGCTGGCAAAATTCTCTGCATTGTCCATCAACACATGCTCGATCCAGAGGGCAATCATTATCCTTTGAGCACTCAGCTGTTGGAATTTTGACTAAAAATAAATGACAATTTTAAAACTATTTAATCAAAATAATATCAATTATAATTTTAATACTATACTGTATAAAAAATAAATACTTTAATTATGTATATGGGTCATTACAATTGATTTTTAATAGTGGTTTATGCAATTATATTTCAAATTAAGAAACATGAAACATGCTAATATGTATAAACTTACTTTTATTGCACCCTCCATTGCTACCTCTCACATATCCAGATGGACAAATGCAATTTAAAGTCCTCCATGGAATTGTATCAACAACCTTACAAGTGGCTTCTGGGTGACAAGGTTGAAGAACTTGACATGGATCTTGGCATTTATCACCAATACATGCCAGACCATTTGGACAATCAGCATCAGTGTCACATTCACCTTTTTTAACTATTAATTATCAGTTATCAAATTTCTGTTTTTAGAATAAAATAAAAGAATTAGCTTACTTAAAATGCACTCGCGTTTAGGATCACCAGTCCATGGTGGGTCACAAACACATTGAACAAAATGATTAGCCACTGAACATCTTGCATGTAAGCCACATTGTTGACGCAAAGTACAAGGATCTTCACATTTTTCTGCTACACATGTGCGGTCACTTGGACAATCTGAGTCCTTAGAGCACTCAGTTTTTGTGCATAAAATAAAAGGATCTCCTTGGAAACCTATTGGACATTTACAAAAAGATTTGTGTTGATTGGTAGAGCAAGTTGCTGTCAATGCACAAAGTGACAAAACACTGCAAGGGTCACGGCAAAAAGTATCAATGCAAGCCTTATCATTTGGACACTCCTTATCAGAGATACACTCAGCTATTAAAATATAAAATAAATTGTAAAAAATATTAAATTATAAATACAAGTAATTACGTTTTTGGCAAAGAATTTGTGGATCTCCAATAAATCTATCAGGACAACGACATATTGGTACATGATCTGTGACATCACAAATAGCACTCTGCCCACAAGGAGATTTTGGAAGAGAATTACATGGATCTCTACATTCTCCATCAATGCAAGCTCTTTCATTAGGGCACTGTGAATTTCTTATACACCCTGACAGCAGTGTAGTATCTAAGTTAATTATATTTAAAAATATATACATCATCTTATCGAATACTTCATTTAAACCATAAAAAAATTTTAGTTATATAAAATTGTTACCTTTCACACACTGTATCAAAGGATTTCCTTGATGGCCTGACAAACAAGAGCAAACTGGAATATGATCAACAGTTTTGCATTGAGCATTGACACCACAAGATTGTTTTATTAAACATGGGTTTTGGCATCTATTATTTGCACAGGCTTTGTCCAAACTGCAATCATCATCTCTGCGGCATTCTGGTCTGCCAGTAACAATAGGTGGCCCAATAACCTCTGTAAAACAAATACAATTTACAATTTTTAATTAATAGGTATATTTTGTTTAATCCATTAATCAAATATTTGTTTAAAACCCTTAAATACCTTTTGAACATTCAACCCATGGGTTACCAAAATAACCATCTATACATTTGCATGTGTGAAGGTGGTCTATTGCAATGCATGAAGCATTTGTACCACAAGGCTGTCTAAGATTGCAAGGATTTAAGCATTTTGTTTGATGACACAATCTATCATTTGGACATTGATAATCTTGTGAACACTCTTGTTTTAATGTTGATGTAGGATAGGAAGGTGAAATAGAAACTAAAGAATAGATAAGAAAGTAGTAATTTAAAAGTAAGGATAGTACATAATCATAAAAGTGAGACTTTAAAATTACAATCGAAAATACCTTTAGTACATTGCAAAATAGGATTCCCAACATAATCCAATTTACAATTGCACTCTGGCAAATGATTTACTGCTCTACATTCAGCATTTACACCACATGGAGAACGAATACATGGGTTTTGACAATTATTTTCGAAACATGCTTGATTCAACAAACAATCATTATCAAATGTACATTCATGTTTAGGTGTTGATACAGTAGGATACTTTTCTGTTACTACAACTGGAAAAACATATTAATACATACTATCTTTATAAAATAAAATAAGTTAAAATATACTTTTTGTACACTGAACCCATGGATTTCCTATATACCCTAAGTTGCATTCACAAGAGTGCATATGCACATCTACTTTACAGTTTGCATTTACTCCACATGGTTGTCTTAAAATGCAAGGATTGTGACAATTCTTGTCAAAACAAGCTTTATCATTTGGGCAATCCAAATCTGAATAACATTGTGGTTTAAGTGTAGAAAAGATTGATGAAGTTACAGGTACTAAATAAAGTAATTAAAAGGATAGTAATAATTTCTGTAAACTTAATAGTTTCAATGTTTACCTTTAACACATTGTAAAATAGGATTTCCAATGTATCCTGGCAAACATTTGCATTTAGGTAAGTGATCATTTGCTTCACATTCTGCATTTATACCACATATTGCTTTTACAAAACATGGATTTTTACACTTATTTTCATAACAAGCAGAATCAAGAGGACATTCACTATCAATAGTACACTCAGGAGGAATTATTGAAATTGGAACTTAAAAAATTAAAATCAAAATAAATATTATTACAATAAACGTTTAATATTTCTTTACCTTTTGTGCATTGAACACTTGGGTTACCAGTGTAATTGACTAGACATGAACAGAATGGACTGTGATTAATTGAATCACACTTGGCATTTACACCACATGATTGCCTAATTGTACATGGATTTTGACATTTTCTGTCAAAACATGCTTGACTGTTTAAACAATCATTATCTACTAAACATTGTGGTTTTGGAAATAAAGGTTGAGTTGGAGTAGGCAATGTAGGAGAAACTAAAAAATGATAATTAAGAAATGATAATAATTAAAAAAATTATAAAAGTAAGATAAAGCATACTTTTTATGCACTGCACAAGAGGATTGCCATTGTAACCTAATATACATGAACATAAAGGGTTATGATTAACTGTTTGGCAATTTGTATTAACTCCACATTGATGATTGATTTTACAAGGATCATGACAATTAAATTCAAAGCAAGCTTTATCTGAAGTACAATCATCATCTTTAACACACTCTGGTTTAATTGTTGTTGAAAAAAACTCTTTTTCTTGAACTATTGCAATAGTAATAATACATAAAATTATTGCTGTATAAGTTATATCAAAATTACAACCTTTTATGCATTGTATCCAAGGGTTTCCTTCATAGTTGACTAAACAAACACAAGAATGACTATGCTGCTTAACATAACATTTTGCATTCACTCCACATGGTTGCCGTAACAAACAAGGATCCTCACAGTAATTATTAAAACAGGCTTTTGCCTCATGACAATCATTATCAGTATAGCATTCTAATTTGACTATTGTAGGAGTAGTTAACACAGGGGGTGGAAGAACAACTAAATAATCATCCATTAAAATTAATAAATCCTTAAAAATACCCAATTCTAATGAATAAATATATGGAAAACATAATAATTCACCTTTTATGCACTGAAGAAAAGGATTTCCTGCATATCCTAGTATGCAGGTACAAACAGGAATGTGGTCAATAGCTCTGCAATTTGAGTTTACACCACATGGAGATCGTATGCAAGGATTTTGACAGTTACCATCAAAACATGATTCATCATTATTGCAATCTTCATCTTCTCTACATTCCCATTTAGGAGTAATAGTGTAAGGTGGCTCAGTTACAACTAACCAAACAATTACAGTCATGGCAAATTACATAATTTCTCAAAATAAAATTTACTTTTAGTGCATTGCACAATGGGATTTCCAGCATAATTCTTTAAACAAACACAATGTGGATTGTGATTTATTGGCTTGCATTCTGCATTGACACCACATGGATGACCAACAATACAAGGATTATGGCATTTCTCATTATAACATGCTTCTTCAAAAGAACAATCACTATCTCTTAAGCATTCAGGAACAGGAGTTGAAATTGAAACAGAAATTGGTGGAAGAACTAAGTATAAAAATTAAAATTTAATAAAAAGAAGTCTTAAAAAGCAGTATAAAACATTACTTTTAACACATTGTATGAGTGGATTTCCTGTGTATCCAGAAATGCAAGAACAAATTGGTGAATTCATTTTGGTATAACACATTGCATTAATGCCACAAAGCTGGCGAATTATGCATGGATTTTGACATTTAAAATCAATGCAAGATAAATCAAGATGACAGTCATTATCATTTAAACATTCAGGCTTTGGTGTACTGGAAGTAGGCTTAATTACTGGTATCGTAGGAATTTCTATGAAAAATAACTATTAAATTTTTTTTTAAATTTTTTAAATTCATATAATTAACCTTTATCACATTGTACCCATGGATTTCCTAAGTAACCTTGTTTACATAAGCAACTATTAATATGCAGTTTTACAGTGCATTCTGCATTTATCCCACATGGTTGTCGTAAATCACAAGGATTTAAGCATTGATTATGGAAGCAAGCTTTATCTTCTGTGCACTCATTATCAATAATGCATTCAGGTTTGGGAATTAAAATTGTTGGTGCTAATGTGGTAGGTGACACTAGTAAAGATATTATTAGAACATTATGTTTTAATAAAGCTTTATTTGGTATATGGTAAAAAAAACTTGTCCCAATACCAAAAACATACCACTGTACAGCAGATGTAAAAAACAACAAAATGTAGCATGTTACAGGCATACTTCACTCTTAACAACTTTGAGAATAATTTTATTTCATGAACAACATTTTCATTGTTTGAAAAAT
>JAQGAY010000877.1:0-19018 GCA_034698085.1 Polydesmus angustus | reverse complement strand
ATTGTAGGGCAAACTCCAATAGTATTAATAATAATAATAAACATAAAGAGAAAAGAAATCAAATTGCAAATTTTTAAGATGGCTGAATTGAATTTGCAACAAGCGATGTCTTATTATTCAGCCGAGAGAGCTAGTGGTTTGGTTTTTAGTTTTTTTTCTTCATTCGCATGGGTAATAGAACGCCGGGATAGAATGGGAAATTTGCGTATAGAAGGACGTGTGGTACATTTTTCTTTGAAATCCATCCAGTTCAACGACCAATCAACACAGTGTAGAAAAGCGCGTTTTCATTTTGAGAAAGGAAAATTTTTTTTTCTCGTTTTTAAAATAAAATAATAATAAAAAAAAAAGTAGTTTTATGTTGCATTGAAATTTGAATAAAATTTTTGTTTGCTGTTTGGAACGACAGAAAGTGTCCGGTTCCGATCAAAAAGTTCGGCAAATTCAGAGAATTGTATGAAAGGCACGATGTCAGAACGACAAATCAGAATTACTATTATTATTATACAAGTGGCTAAAAGAAATTTGAAATTTCACTTCCTCGTTTTCGTAAAAGAAAATAGTCGCTTTCGCTGTCCAGCAGCAGTCATTCTGTTTAATTGAGCAGGATAAATGATTATTATTAAAAATTAATCAAATTTTGATTATGAAATTTTTTTAAGAAAAAAAAACATGTTTTGCTTAAAAAATGGAGTTTAACCTCATTAAATTCATTATACAGTATTATTAAAGTTAATAGAGTTTTAATAGAATTTTTAATAGAGTTAATGGAATGAATTCAAAGATGTTTGTTGATAACAAATAATTGATACCCTAAAAAGAGGGTTAACCACAGCCTGTTATATGAGGGGTTAGTTAATTTATGTTTTTTTTTCCAATCATTTTACTGCTCAACCATAAAATTACAGTACTAGTAAATAGTATTCTTAAATACAATATATCTAAGCGCGTTTCATTTGTTTTTAAAGTGCAAGCCGAAATTCTGTAGTTATCCACATTTACAATAACTAATAGCACCTGTGTTTAATAATAACGCCATCCGCAAAATGATATACGGTAATATAAATTATTACCATGAGAAAAAAAAAATGTTTTTTGTTTTTCCTTTCTCGAATTTGGTATAAGTAGGCTTTTGAGATATATGAATTTCATCGAAATATGTACCTGCCCCTTAGCATTGAAATGACGAGTAAAAGTTAAATTTGAGTGAAAGGTGAAAAATTAAACGTGTGTGCGTGTAAGGGTGCAAGTATAAGTAGTAATAATTGATCTGGAGCCAGACAAGTAAGCAGGCAGCCGGTAGGTTAAGAAAAGAAACATCATCCTAAGTTTTGCTATTACAATAAGCGAAGTTAATTAATGATAGCACCGACCATGTCGCTTGAAAACACCAATCAACTTCATGGGCTAAAATCGATTATACGATAAAAAGCGATTATTTTTCTATTGCTATTTTTCCTGCTCATGTCAGAGGTAAGAGCGGAAAGGTGGCATTATTATTTTTTGTTATTATACTACACTGGCAGCTTTTGCGCGTAAACTCACGGAATTAAAAAAAAAGAAATATAGTCGAAAGGAGTAAGGAAAAAAATAAATTAACATCTATTCTTTGATACAATTAATGGGGAAAGTAAAAAATAAACATTATGTGTTTTTCTTCCATTTATATGTGTTTATTATAATATACGTTAATATGATTGTTTTTGTTTTTTTATTAAATTTATTATTTATTTGTTTGTCGAATTTGTTTACGGTATTGGAAATCTTCTCGATTTAAAAAATTATTTATTTGTTTGAATTTTGAGTGTGTTTGATAGAAAGACAAGACGTGTTTGATTTTTGGTCAACCACCCCATACGGTTCCTTACACGCTCCTTTGTACTCGCAGGCAGTTTCACCATTATAATAGAACCAACATTTTTAATTTTTTTTATCATGTTTTTGTTTTTAAAAGTTCTTTTTTTTTGTGTTCCTTTTCACATTTTCTTCCGGTCTTTCTCTCTCACTCTCTCGTCGTCATCGTAGTTTTATTTACAGAAATATAGTCGGTAGGTCCAGGTCGGGGTAAATTTGTGTGGTGGATTCGGGTCTTCTTGGGTTGAGAGGAGGTTTCGATTAATCAAAATTTCAGCGATTTAGCCAGCTCTTGATTTATACTGAAAAAGAAAACAAGTGGAAGCCATAACTTATATACCTATTTTTTTTGGCGTTATATCGGAAAAACAACATTTTGGTGGAGGTGAAAAACGTTTCGAATTTTTAATTATTCGAGAGAAAATAAAACACAAGAATAAAATCAATTTTCATTTTTTGATGGTAAAATTATTATTTTTTTTTTGTTATTATTATTTTTTTGTTGAAAGGATTGATAATAATAATACATTTTTTAACATCGACTCTCTCTAGTACGATTAATTATTATTATTATTTGATTTTTCCTTCGCATTAATTATATATAGACATATCGAAAAATTTGATACGAATTTGTATAACTTTACATTATTTCTTTTTTGTTTGTTTATACAGCGTACTAAAATTCGCGTCAGCAAATACAAAGACTAAACGGGGGAAAGATTTTAGGTTTTTTTTTTTAAAGATTTTACAAAGTAATTATAGTATATCGAATAAGTAATTACTAAATCGAAATTGTAAACAACAGTGTATTATTATTTTTTGTCCCTGGTCAATATTATTAATTTTCGTGAGTAACTTTTCCTTCTCTTAAAATGGTAAAAAATTTTTTTCCACAAGTAAAATATCATTTTTTTTTTTTTTGGATTAATTAATTAAGTAATCTATAATAAAATTTTTATACATTTTTTAAATCGAAGCTCGTTGTTGATTTTTTTTTTTTGTTAAATTAACATCTCCGTTATAATCTTTATAATCTAGTGAAATAGTTAAGTATACGGTGCTGTACATTTCCCAGGGCTAATCGTATACGAGCCAAATAAAATAACAAAAAAAAGTTTCGACAAAAAAGCACAACCGAATTTTTTTTTTCTTTCTAAGGTTTACAAAGTTTTTTCTTGCGATTTTTTTTCTTTTGGAAAAACAAAAAAATAATTATTAAAATGGCGATGTAATAAGTGGTCGAAGATATCTTTTTTATAATATTTATAAATTAAACGAGGAAGCGAATCTACCACCGATTTCACATTTTATTTGTGTGTGACTTGGTTAAGAAAGGTTTTTGTTTTTTAAAAAATAAATGGTAATTTACAAGAATCTTTGGATGTTTTTTTTTTTTTTACAAAAAAAATCAATTAAATTAAAAAGAAAAACAAATATACCTAATATTGAAATCGATGGGTGGTTTGGGTGATCTATGTGAGAATTAATGGTAGGCGGAAAGTGCCAAACCATAAGCGAGATTAAAAACTAACGGGAATACTCGTACGTATCTTCGTACTCGTCAGTTAAAAATATAACGAGAAAAAAATATGACAAAAACAAAAAAAGATATAAATCTTATAATAATTAAATAACGCTAACTATCCTTTAAAAAAAAAAAAAAAAAAACAAACAAACAGTTTTTTTGTTTCGGGAAATGTTGAAGGAAAAGCAAAAAAAAAATAAAATAAAAAAGATTTTAGGAATGGAATCGATAAATAATTTTATAAAATTAATAATTACAAAAATGCTAACGTGAAATTTCTCGGTTTTTGGAGAATTATTTTTGATTAATTTACATTGTGATATTTTTTTTTCTTAAGTCATATTTGACGAAAAATTAACCAGATCAACATTGAATATTCACAAGTATTATAATCAAAAAAAAGTTTAGGATTAGCTTTTTTTATAAAAAAAAAAAAAGTTTGTATTTTTGGATAGTGAGAGAGATAGAGAGCGAGAATAGCGATTGAAGACAATGTAAATAGCACCCAGCTATAATTAATAGACGGCGGTAAACAAGTTTTACTCTCGGTTCGATCGAAAATTCTAATCGTAGGTACATCGTAATTACAAGTTTTATTGGTAATTAAAAAGAGACGACGCTATTTAAGACGATAATAATGGTTTGGATGAAAACACATTTTTTTTATATATCTATAATCATAATTAATTTTTTTTGTTTGCTCATTTTGTTATTTTGAAAATGACTTAAAACGTCGATAAAAATAAATCGTCGAAACGAACGATTATATTTTTTGTTTGTTTGTTTGTATTGCAAATGAAGTGACACCTTTGATATAACGTTTACATTAGTAAATGACCTGAAAGGAATAGTTTCCACTCACGCACGCTCTCATACGTACACACACACGTACTAACAAGTAAATACATCTTTTTTTTTTAAATATTATAATAAATGAGGTATTTCATCAGAGACGAGATAATTAGTGATGCTTTTTTAATTGCAATCACGATTAAAAAAAAAATTAAAAATATTATTATTTTTTTCCCTTGCATTATTAAAATTCGAAGACTTACAAATTCATTCTAATTATTATTTTGAAATTTGAGCTCTACAAAGATGGTGTGTATAGAGCGTGTGTGGGCATGTGATGAGCACATCATTATAAATCTCTTTTTTACATTTAATCACGATAATATAATATTAAAAAAAAAGCAAAAAAAAAAAAAAAATTTTCTTCTTCGTCTTCAATTTTTTTTTTATTTTTGTTATTTTGTAATTTTTCTTTTTCTTAAAGATCGCGCTTATTTATTGTGACTTCCCCGTCTCTCTCGTTAGTAGGGTGCGAATTTGTTTCTTTCACCTTTCTTAGTTCCATTTTGGGTGGCGTTGTTACCCCTCATTTTGGTCTGAAAGTTGTTTTTTCTGGTTTGGGATGTGGCGGCGCTCAGATCGAAAAGAGCAGAGGAGGCTGCCAGCCCAAGTAGTGGTGCACCGGCGGCTGTCGGTTTAACCAGCTGACTTAAGGGCACTGCCAGTGGGCTGGGACTAGTGGACAAGGTCGTTGTCAAGTTGGCGGAGGTCGTAGGATTCGAGGTCGGGTCAAGGGAGGTCAGGTTCTTATGCAGTTCCATGCTACGGAAAAGATGGGAGAGGGAAAAATTTCCAATTAGAATAAAAGGGTTAAGTGACTGCAACCAACACTTAAAAAATAAATAAATAAAAAAATATTGACAAGACCGACGAGTTAGTAAGACCCTCTCCTCTTAGGATTAAAGACCAAAGCAAATTTAATACGGTTCATTTCCGGATTAAGGAATTAAACCGACTCAGGTACTTTTTAAAAAAAAAAAAAATATTATATAAGGGGTTAATAACTCGTCGGTCACTGATAATAATAATTATATTTTGACGCAAATATATATATAATTAAGCAAACAATAAAAAAAAAAACAAAGAATGTGGTCAAAAGAGAGAAAGACACAAATCTAACTGTGCAGTAATTGTGAAAACATTATTAAAGAAAACTTCCATAATTAAAATTTAAATAATAAAAAAAGTGCAACAGAACAATTATAAAATTTCAACAAGAAATAAATTAAGTATTTGCAAATTTTTACTGTTGTATTTTAAAATTTTAATTTAATTGTATTAAATTTTTTTTTTTTTTTTTCCTTTTAAAAAAAAGGGAAAATTTGAGTTACTCTTTTTCCCACATACAGTATTATTATATTGATGTTATGAAATCAGTGTGATATCTTCCCATTCAACCCACCCATTTTTCCTAATTAAATAATAATGTTTTTTGGTCACAAGTACAACTTTCCCTCGTTAACTCAATTCATTGACGAATAGCATGCTTAAATAATTATTATTGAAATCAGAATAATGAACTAATTTTGTAATTTTTTTTAGTTCTGTATCCTCGTAAACAAATTTAAAATTTTAAGAAGTGCAAATTTGATTAAAAATCATTTTTTAAAAAAAAGCTCAAATGGCTGCTTGTTTGTTTGTGTGCTTTTTGACATTGACAGGCAATGCTGATAATGACCATGATTGTGCTAAAAAAAATAAAAAAAAACTATTCAGCTCGAAACGATATTTATCAGCTAGAAATATTTAATCCACAATTTCATATGACTCATCGATTGATTGAATATTTTTTTGGAAATTAATTTGAAGATTATGTCATCTGATAATGTTGCAACTATCAAATTTATTATTATAGAAAACTATTGAAGGATCTGTATTTATGGGTAACATACAGGTTTGAAATCATTCAATCAGCTTGCTTTTTTTTATTTATAAGAATTTCATTTTTTTTTCTGATAACATTTATATTCATAAAAATGGTCATCATATCAGGACTGCGTGAACGTAATCAACATGCATGCATTTTTTTTTTCAGCTAGCTTTTTACTAATAATTTTTAAGGTGGAAAAATTGAAAAGGAACAAGTGGTGTAAAAACGTTTGGTTTTGTCAAATGTGCTTTTATAATCATATAAATGTTGGAATAGTAATAATAAAAAATAAATAAATAAAAAAAAGGTTAAAACGTGGTACAAAACACGTTACTAAATAAACATAAAATTAAGAAATAATAGAAACAAAACTGGAAGAAATTTGGTTATTTAAAAAAGTGAAAAAAGGTGTCAAAACATTTACTATAATAATAATATATAAAATTTGATGTAGCATAGGAAAGGATTATTATATAAAAAGGAAATACAAAGTTTTTAAGTGTGTATCGGATTAATTAAAAGGAATAGTCATGGAACTGCCTTGCATGCAAAGTATATAAATAAATTTTTTTTTCTTTTATTTTTCGATATTTATTATTTTTTTTATATAAAAAAAACTGGATTTTTTTTTTGGATTATAACTTTAAGCCAAAATGTTGATTCCAAGATGAAAAAATATTTTCCTCTCTCTACCGCTTTTCTCTCTGATTTTTGCCACTACGCAAGTGGGATATATCTAATTCAAAAATGTTTGTTGGCAACGAAGGAAAAGTTGACTGTGCCAACACTGATTGTGGAAAAAATTTCAAATTTTTATTTTTTATTTACGTCCTTTAAAAACCCAATCGACGCATTACTGCATACTGGGAATAATAATTTACAAGTACATGTGGTGACTTTTTGCATTTTTTAACCATCACTTATTAAAATTAATTTTGTTCTCATAATAATTAATAAAGGGGCAAGAATTATTATTATTTTTTTTTTGAAAAAAAATAAATAAAATTAGACATTATAATTTAAAAATAAATATAAATTCGTATCAAAATTTGCGTTGCAAAAAAATAAGCGTAAAAAAGTCAGCTTGTGGTAGTAAAAAAAAAAATAAATTAAAAAAAGAAACGATAAATTATTTTAAACACTAACATCATACTGTTATCTTATGCTTTTAGGTTTAGCTTATCTTTCGAACACTGGTAATACTGATAATAATAATAATGGAAATTTTATCAATTTGGGGTTTACAATAAAAACAGTAATAGCAAACGACCTTGCAATCCACGCAAACAATTTAATAGCTTTGTTTTATGATTTAATTCCGCTTTGCATTTGCTATTATTGCTTTTATTTTATTTTTGGAGATACTGTATTGGGTATATATTTCTACAACTAAGGCTTACCTGGTATTTATTAAGTACTGCGCCATACTAATAGCTTCCGGTACTCCTGTAATCGTCACCGCCCTGTCTTTTGATCCTTCTTCTGAATTCGAGATCTTTATGGTGGCACCTGATAGTTGCCTACAGTGGTTTCAAAGTAACTCGTTAAACAATGTCAGCATAACTTTTATTTTTTTAATAAAAATTCTGTTATTTTATTAATAAAATACGTTGAGCATTTAAAAAAAGTTGGTTATCGACTAGGTCACCTGATTTCGTTGATTTTGGTTCCTCCTTTGCCGATGATGCATCCTATCAGGTCGTTTGGTATCGTCATCTCGTGGGTCTGAGTCTGAGCTGGAAGTGTCCCCGGACGCCCTAGGTGGTTGGAAGCAGCCATTGCAGCTAATGCTGGGTGGGTCAAGGATTAAGGGAAGGAGAATGGGCAGTGGGCAGAAATAGCCATGTCAACCTTTGGACAGTATCAAATCTGGGAAGGGTTTCAGTTTTGGCCAGGGGGATTGTGATGAGAAGGAGAGAGTATAGGGGGACACGTATGCGACGGGCATTGAGGACGCCCCGGGATATGAAGGGACACAGCAAGGAATCGTTTCAACATGCTTTTCCTTTTTTTTTTTTTTTGTGAATTAGTTTTTGGTCGAATACAAGATGGATATTGAAGGCACAAGTATCAATACAAATGGTGGATTTGGGGAAAGAAGAGAGGGAGACGAAAAATGGGAACGGTATATAATAATAAGCGAATGTCAATTCGTTTTTAAGTTTAGTTAATTTGTTGGGATTGTCATCAATTAAATGTTTTTTTAAATATAATAAAATTCGGTTCGGGTGTTAGAAATATAAGAAAGAAAAGGAGCAGACAGTTCGAAAACAAAATGTTAAGATAGTTTTAAAAAGCTGTAATTTAAGGGCAGACAAGGTTCTTATTTTTTTTTTTTGTTAGTTGAAAATAATTATTAAGAGATATGAGCAGTCTCAAAATTGATTAATGGATTAGAACTCATTACACAATGCCATTTTTTGTTAAAGGATGACCATAGAGATAGACGAAGCATTAATAATTCTACCATTTATAAAGGTAATTAGTCAAAATATATCTCTCTCTCTGTTTACCGAAAGAAAATGAAGGAGATAACAGTCGGGAAAAGTTACCAGATGTTATTTATAATAATATATATACTCATCGAAAATTGGGAGTTCGTTTTTCGATCAGAAGTCTGAAGATCATAGGGGGTAGGGGGGATAGAAAGTACAACGGTTTGTTGAAATATTTTGGTTCCTACCTTGTGGATTGAGTCCGGTTGTTGACATGTTATGGGTAGGCAGGATAGGATGATGTTGAAGGGCCAGTTGGTGCAGCTTGGTCAACTGCAAGTAGGAAGTAGGGTCACCCTAGGTTAAAAAGGGTGGTGAAGCGCAAAAAGAGAAAATCGACAGATGCAAATGATTAAGACAAATTTTGTGCAACTGAGAATTACATAAAGCCCTTTTCATATACAGTATATACTATATTATAATAATTATTCTGTATATTTATTTTTGGCACACTGCAGAGAAGAAGCGCATGCTTCGAAACGTGTTAGCAAAATTAAAAGTGGTGTAAAGCAATAATTATCGTTTAAAAAAAAGTTCTTAATTATCATTAATTAATTTAAAAAAGGGGGGGAAATGGAAAGAAAGAGGATGGCTAATTACTATTGTTAACTTGTCTACTATTAAAAGCCAAACACACACAAACGTAAGTTTATAGTGCGTTTATATAAGGACATTACAGTACAAAAGAAGCGTAAAGTAATTAAATACGTGCAAATGACGAACGTAATTAAATTTGAACGTAATAATTATTAATTTATAATTAAGTTGTCTTAATATCTGTTTATATTTTTTTTAAAAAAATTTTATACTTTAAAACTCTTCAGATAAAAGCTCTGAGGAAAGCGTTGCAAATTTAATTATGTTTCACTATTGACCGTTTTTAAAGGTGGGAGAGGAAATTAAGCTTTAAAATAAATTTAAAGACTTACATCTGGATGAGGAATTGCATATTGGCCTTGAATCGTATAAGCTTGGCCTCCCGCAAATATGACCGGTGGCATGGCTGGTTTGGGCCGATAAGGGATGGTTGCTCCTTTCGGTGGAGACTGCAAATAGACGCAAATAAAAAGAGATTTAATTAAGTGCGAATTAATCGCTGGCTGGGGAGTCATTAAGTTTGCGCGGATCAAATTGAGGCTTAAGCGTGTTTAAATGCCAAACGAGATACACTACAAAACGGAATAGTCTACGCAAGTAACACACACTATATTCAAGAATTTGAGGTGCGCGTTTTAGATAATAAATTGTGAGACTAGTATAAAGTGGGGCTAGTACCTCCATCATCACACAACAGATGTGGTAAATACACTGCGTAATGGATTCCGAGGTTCCAGACAATGTGACTGCTCTTTCCGTTGAACTTGGTAGCATTTCGCTGGCTACTTGGATCGAAGCTCCTGTCACCTACAATAGTTATTAGAAGGTTAGATATCGGGGCAGCTAATTTTTCCTCATTTATTTTTTGAACAAATCGCTTCCAACCTCGCGAATTTCTTTAATTTTTGAGCCTCCTTTTCCGATGAGCGAGCCGCACTGGCTGGCTGGAACGATAAGCCGAAGAGTGATGGGAGGTTTTGGTACCGTTCCACTGTTTGGATTATTCTATAATAGAAGAAAAATGAAGAGTTAAAAAAGGAAAGTTACTTAATTTACGAGTCGATGTTTTTGCGAGATGAAAACGCGGTTCTGGCTTACTTCTTCAAATTTTTTACAGATGAGGTTAAAAGCTTTGAAAATGGCATCTGTAGGTCCAGTGACCGTGACGATCCGTTCCGGACACGACCCATCTGATATGTTAATTTTGGCACCACTCTACAAACATTATGAAAGTGATTTTATTAGCTTATTTTTTTCTTCCTCACTTTTATTTATAGAATTTCAAATTTTGTTTATTATTACCTCTTCTCGAAACTTCTTTATATTATCTCCTTTCTGAAAATGAAAAAAAAAAGAGTTAAATACGAAATAAAAAAAATAATAAATTCCAAGTTAACTCACCTTCCCTATTATACTGCCCACTTCCTATAAAAATAAAAAAATATTTTTCATTAATAAATTTTGTTTTCATTGCATCAATAATTTAAAAAATGTCAAAAAAGTAATGATGAATAAAGATAAAATAAATTACATAGATAAAGTGAGAAGCATTAAATTAATTATTAATGGTAGTTGTTAGTAGTAAAAGAATAACGTAATGTTTAACAAGATGTATTATGTTCTGTTCATCATTTGGAGCTCGTTAATTAATTAAAATTCTCGAAACATTTAAAGGAAGTCTTTAAAACCGACATTTAACAGCTTTGGCTTCAAGCAGTTAATACTAAAACAGCCACTATACTAAAAGTAATCTAATGGCGGTTTGTTTGCGTTGTAGATTCTAGCACACACAAAAATGCGCAACTTTGGAGGTGAATTTGATTTTTGAAATTTTGGAGCCGTTTGATTCATTTACGAAATAAAAATTCCGCTTTTGCCCTTAAAATGCAAATGCCAAAGTGAGCGAAATTGTATCTCGTAATGAAACCCTCATAATACAGTATATTACCACAACACAGGCGCTACTCGCGTACATCCGCAGACGAATATCTCATATTTTCGATACGCAGCTTGAACAAACCAGATCAGTTTTCACCGCATAATTATATGGTTAAAATATTCGAATATATACCCCTTCGTCTAAAGTGATTTTATATTCGCGTTTCTTTTTCGCTATATTTTACTTAGCAATTTGGTTAAATTTGCGCGAAATATGATCGAAAGGGTTACATAAATATGTATAGCGCCTCACCAAAAATAAAAAAAACAACAACTTTACATTTTCATCACCAAAAATAAATAACCCGTCAGGTTTGCAACGCACCTCTTAATAAATAGTTAACCAACGCAACATTGAATGGTACTATGGGCTACACATGCATAGATTAAGGAGTAATTTTTTTTAAAAAAAAAAAAAAAAACGCTGACACCAAAATATTTTTCGTTTTATAACTATTTTTACCTTTCAAATATACACTTGATTTAGCCTACACTTTATTAGTCTTAATGAATTTTTTTTATTTAAAAAAAATCTTTATGACTAGTAAACCACCAATATGATATTTCTAAGAGTAGTTTTTTTACCTATTATCCTGCCGTTTAATATAATAAACAAGTAAAAGAAAGCTGTATTTCTCTTTGATTAAGATATCTTTTTTTGTGCGCAAGTAATCTACTAAAGTTTTATGTATTTATTTATGGTATTTTTTTTTTCTCTCTTCCGTGTTTTGGGTTAGGGTTTCGGAACGTGCGGCAAAGTGATTTGTCTGGTTTTCTTGTGACAAAATTAACCCATTCATTCGCGTCGGAAATGGAGTGCATCTATCAGATAAACGAGCAAATTGTCTCTCTATCTGCCCAGGTTGTAAAATACAAAAGAAAGTCGCGCTTCACGCTGTTTCATAGCCGGACACGTATCATACTACAGTATAGTGTGGTCAGTGATGTTAGTGGTCATTTCTCTCGCTCATTTCATTGTTGTTATTAGTTTTGTTGTAGGCCAAAATAAAGCTTGAGTACCCGTACGTCGACATTAGGACTCGTTCGAAAGACCATTTATTAAAAAAACCTTAGAACGAGAGTTCCGAGTTATGTAACGATGGAATCATAAGCGCTTTTAATTATTTTATTTAGCATTCGTTACCGCTTAAAAAATGAATAAATAAAAGGGGCTCGTTCGTTATTGTTTTGGAAAATAATATGACGCGCGCGCGTACAAGTCTAGTGTTGGTTAAAATATGGAAGTGATGATGACGTACGCGACGTTCGCTGAAAATGTACAGACGAGTGAAAAATCAATACTTAACATAATATTATGTGGTCATTTATGGTAAGTTAAATACTATACGCCAGTACTCGCTCGCGCTTGCCTTCGGGCTGTAAAATTGGAATAGCGAGTTTCGCGAGACTTGTTATTACGTATATATTACGTGTCTTTAGGCGGGTTTCTATTCGATATGATAAATCAACAGATGATGCGCGCGGCTTTCTAAACCTGCTCTATTCTAGGTCTACTATATTATTAAGATTTCTTTTTATGGTTTTTCAAAGTACATGTACAGTAGAACTTCTAGAATGCGAACTCTTATATTAAAAGTACATGTATTAGATTTTTGCGTTGCGTGCATGGGTTTTTTCTCAACAAAAATCAGTTTTAATAGCGTTAAAAATAGATAATAAGCCTTGTATTGGTCATAATAAATTTGATTTATTACATATTATTTCCCTAAAAAACTTTTTTAATTTCTTATTGACTATTGAATTTAATGTTTTAATAAACCGAGTGGGTCTCGGTCCCATCCAACTCGGGCTCTACTGTATTTCATTTTGGTAGCACGCTAGGAGGCGAAGATGGGAGTTTTACCTATACAAAATAGATTTAAAAATAGAAGGTTGAATTAAAATGAGATTGATTCCCGTCGGTGAACGACATTTTTCTTTTGATATTTTTTTTATGCTCAACATATTGAATACCGCTCATTTCCAAATTGAAGCGCCTTCAAAAATTAACTTTTTATGAGTACCAGTACAATCAGTTTATGGAATATTTTATTTATTTATTTTTCTTTAATTGCATCCAAATACAACTAACGAATATAATAATAAATTAAGGCAAAAATATATTAAACATCGAATTTCCTTATGGGCTTCGAAAATGTGGTTTTTGAGATAATTATAGCCGTGTTAAATCACTAAGAAGTGCTTTGATTCTCAAATATGAGTTGCCTACATTAATATCATCCAAAATCACTAAAATCGGTTAAAAAACTGAATGGTATCGTTTGACGAAACAAGTCATAGAGCATTACAATAAATTGCACGCGCATGATCATCGACGATATTTCTACATAATATTTATAACATGGAATGAATGTAAAAGAGGCATATATCTTTTTTTTTTTTAAAAATTTTAAAGTAGAAGTTTGATTTAATGATAAGCCAGTCTTGCATCTATTCCGCCAAGGCACGCGCGCGCGTTTTACGTGGGCATAATGCAGGCACTGTGCTCATTGGCGGTTTGAGAATTCACCAATTGCAAGACAATGAAAAACCTGTATAAAACAGTATAAAAAAAACTGAAATTTTTCTCACGTAATTTTTTTTTCTTACTCGGCGCATTAAAAAAGTTTAGCGCGCTTTTGAGAGAATTTTTGCGCAATTTCATTAAACGAGAACTTCAAACGATGTTTACTTATAAAAGTTATAGTAAATTAAAAAAAGATGAAAATTCCTTTCTAAGCTAAAAAATGCGTCGGTACCCTCAACATTTTTTTCTATTTATTTTTCGATTTCATTGAACTTAAAAATGCGTTCCTCTTATTATTATTATTATTTTGAAAGTTATAAATATTGTATAAGATGTTTCGAATATTTTCAACGTATAAAAAGTTCGACGTCTATCACCGATAGTCGTTGCACTTAGATGTGTTTTCCGGTCACGAACTTCAAACGTTTAATAGCGAGTGAAGAGCCGAGTACACTTACTGTAGTTTGAAAACGTGTGGCGCGAGCAATAATTTTCATATCATTTTTTTTAAAACGAGAGAAGATTGCCCAGTTTCTTGGCGCAAACCCTCTCATTACGTTGTTTTTCGGTATCGCTTACGATACTTCCAGCTGCTTATGTTATTCACAACATTTTACCACGTTCGTTTCACAATAATATTACATATTTTTCTCCCCCCCTACATTCGTACCGAGGAGAAAAGAAAGAGCGTGGTTCTAATCGTAATCGGATTAGACTGAAAGAGGAAGGGTGAAAATAAAAGGTGAAGATCGGACAGAAATCTTTTATTCACTGTGTACCGGTCATTTATAGCGTACCGGTACCGTACGTTCGGTCTCCCCGAAACCCGCGTTAACGAGAAAAATACGAGTCATTTTTTCTTCATCAAAATCAGTTGGATGTTGTTAGAAAAACACGTGTGATAGGAAGAGAGATGAATAAATGTATAAAAAGAAAAAAAAAAAAACGTCGCGCTAAACGAATTTTTTTTTTTGATTTGTGGAAGAAAATGAAGCGAGAAAAAAATAGCGCTTTCTTAGTGTGTAAAAGACGGAAGAAACAGAAACGAGATTAAAGTCAACTGCGACGTTCTAATGTTATGAAAGTGTAAGGGGATGGAGGAGAATAAGAAAAATAAGTTGTTACGCGTTCTATTATAGCTTTTTCTTTAGTCTTTTATACTTGATAAGGTGATAACGATTGAATATTAAGCCTTCGTTGAAAGAAAAGAAAAGAAAAAAAAAATAGCGTGTTAATAATGTAAAGACTCATCTGCCTCGCAACACGTAAGATCGCCAATAAAAGTAAAATTTCGTTTTTATCTTTTATTATTATTATTATTATTTAATATTTTGCATTATAAATAACGAACATAAGAGGAATTTGCGGAATTTTCATCGTTTGCTGATTCTACCCGAAATTAGAACGGGGGGTTATTATAATTTGAGGTTTTATCGATCGAAAATATCTTTATTTATTTATTTTTGAAACTTGAAAGGAGAATAAACAGAAAAAAAAAACAACTTAAGCATTCTATAATTAACGAGTAATAACATTCTCAGAATTTACATTATTTGGCGATACTGAGAAAGCTATGTATTCAATAAGAAATACATTAATTTAACAATAAAAATATTGTTTCGAAGCTTACAATAATAAACATATACGATATTATAATATTAAATTTGTGTAAATTTTATTAATATTGTCCAAAATTTTCTCTAGAAAACTTGATAATACATGTACTGTACAAAAAAATATTACGGTATTGAAAAATATTCGAATTAATTTTTTTATTCAGAATATTCAAGTGGGATTTCAAGTGATCCTCCAGATCTCGTACTTGTAGAGCTGCTACTTTAACCCCAATCTAACTTACGGGATTTGATTATCACTTATACGAGGAACAAACCAAAGAAATAAAATACTCGTAATTCTCGTTTTATCACTTATTGAAAAAGAAAGTAAGCGAAATCCAGCTAAATTTGCAACCAATGTTTTCAAATACTTTAAACATAAACGCTCGAAATTATTCGAAGAAGCTAAAAAAAAGTAGGTACCGCATTTTTCCAACTTGAATGGTCTCACAGATATTGAAACTTTCTGGTTAAAAAATTCCCCATGCTATAGAGGTATCTCGCTTATTCAGGGTTCACTTGTCTAGGTTGCATAGTACTGTATACAGCACTTTATTTCGTTGTTTTGAAGAAAAATTAGATGTATTTTTTTTTTTTTTTGCGCTAGCACCAAAACATAGTCGTAAACACAGTAAGCGAACATGATGGATTGAGGAAGAGCCTATTTGGCTAGGGTTTATTTTTTTTCTAATGTCGAAACCTTGTCACCATTCCACGGTTAATTTCTTTAGGAGGAAGGTTTTTATTTGTTTTGGGCTATGCACGTCAGTGAAGGGGGATTTATCTAAGAAGAAGTAAGATAAATCTTAGGGCTCGTTGACCGATCGATCTCTGTGCTAACATTATGGAAGCCGAATAGAATCTTCAGCAAATAGACTGACTACACTTTCAGAACTTAACTTATGAGAATAACCGTTAATTGACAATTAATCTTTATCTAGTGTTTATTTTGCCGATATCGGTTATTTTATTTACACAAGAAGACAAAAAAAAAAAAAAAAAAAGGAAAATAAATCTTTTTGACCATTTTTCTTTCTCTCGTAAAGTTAAAACGATTATTATTATTAAATCAAATATTAGAAGGATGTAAATAACGTCATTTCGCTGCTTCAAAATTGTTTGATCAGCGTCTAGGATATTTTTTTTTTCGAGCCCCGGTTAACAACATTCTGCGAGAGATTTTGAACAAAAACAATAAAATAAAGCAAATTCCAAAGTAAATAACGGTACAAAAATAAACCTTAGAAAAATGCTTAATCTACAATTTGCAAAAAAAAAATAACAAGCTATTAAAATTTTTCAACTAAGATTTAGTAAAATCAAGATCAAAATATTTGCTGAACATTAGCAACGATCACCGAACCTAACCAAACTTTTACCTAATCTAGTCAAATCAAAGCTTTGGGAAAAAAACCGTTCACTAATCTTAGTTCTAGTTCACTTCACGCGCTATGGAAATATTAGCATTGCTTAATATTTGCTGAATTTGATCATTTGAATGAGATCTCAATAAGTTCTCGAGATAATTCAAAAGTTTAATAATATTTTACTAGAATAAATATTATTAAACGTCAGAGTAGGCTATATCAAATACAAGTGAATTTCAGAGTAGCCTATAAAGTAAACATTATTTTTAAAAATTTCTACATATTTTCTTTTAACTATTAAATTTTATTCGGTTGATAGTATTAACGGTGAAGAGTAAATATTTAGAATTAAAAAATAAAAAAAATAAAATGTTGTGCGCAATATTTTTCTTCGTTTTTATATCTTGACGAGCTATAAAATACGAGCAGTTTCTAGTATTTATTCATTAGGTGCCGCCACCATGTCTATTCCTGACCCGGCTAAAAAAAAATCTTAAAATAAGAATAGTTTCGCGAGTTGAACACACACACACACATACAACATAGAGGAATTATTGGAGATTATATGGGTAAAAAAAAAATAAAATAAAAAAAAGTAGAGCACGTTGCACATAAAATGAAGGAACGTTGGCTGGAAAATTCCTTTCGGATGTGATACGCGCGAGCGAAGGACAATACAAAAGTGGATTTTGAACGTGAGGAAGAGAAGAGTCTCCGACGTAATAAAGAAGCAACTAGGCTTTGCGAAAAAAAAATTATATTTCTCTTCTGGGAGCACTATTTTAAAATAGTAGAGCTAGTGTTTCTTTGTGAAATTTAGTGCACGCAGAACAAGGGGGGCTGGGGATATCTCGAGGTGTGGGGCGCCGAAGAGAAGCAGGGAAAGGCGGGAGAGGATGCGCAAAATAGACGAACATTCGCACTGTTTAAGTGGCTTTTCCACCTCCACTCTCTATCTCTACCCCCACTTTTTACGTCTGCCTACCGAATTATTATAAAATATTTGAAGAGAAAGTCTAACAATGAACTGCGATACTTATTTACTTGAACTCAATATCGAAGAAAACATTTTTGATGTGTTTTTTTTTCTCCCTTTCTTTTCAATCCTTTTTTTTCTGATTTTTTATTATAAAAAAAAAAAAATTGATGGGGAGAGATAGAAAAAAAAAAAAACTTTCCCCCAGCAAAATGAAGGATGAAAAAAGAATTAAGTTTAAAACATGATCAATCTGAGTCACTAATCGCATGTACATGTGAGGGAGCTGCATGTTTAATGAATTAAATCGCATGCAGAGAAAAGATAAAAATCATTAACTGCGTTATCGTCGGTGTCGTAGGAAGTTTTCCACCCAAATGCATCATGATTCATTATTTTTTATATGTTACAGTTTGAGTACAAACTATAGCAAGTATATAATTTTATAAGCACTAGAGATTTTGATACACGTATAAGTTAAAACTAATAGCCTATTATACAAATACTAGCACACATATAGACTTGCAACAGTTAACTGCAACGTATTACATTGTCAACAAAAATGATTTTAAATTTTATTAAATGGAGATTTTGAAATTTGAAGAAAGTTCGTCAGTTAAATGAGTAAGTTAATGAGTTTTGGTTGACGTAAATGATGACGTTCCAGAGTAAATTGAAGAAAAGAGATGGAATGAAACGACGGGGGAGAACCACGTACGTTTTTGCGAAATTACATTTTTAGAAAACAAGCAATCTTTTCTGGATGAGACCAAAGATCCTGTTAACATCCAGGGCACTGTATTTACTGTAAAAACGTAATCTTACAATATACTGTATATATCGTACGTATACTGTATATTATTAAAAAAAGAAAAGCTTTTTAGTTTTTTTTTTTTTTGCCATCTGTTTTTAGTATAAATGCCCTGGAGGGAGTAAAATATTTAAAACATAATTGAACTGCGTCGCAATAAGCACAAATCTACCGACCAAATTCTCAAATTAAAAAAAAGTAAATAAATGAAGGAAAAAAACCCCCAGATATAATCATATTATTTTGCTTTCAGCATTGAATTATTATACAGAGATTCGACCATTTCTCCGCTTCCGGAAGTTTTTTTTTTTTTGAGCGGTTGCAAACCAAAAAAAAAATCGATTTTAAAAACGTTACCCAAGATATATCTACAGATAAAAACAAATGTAATTTCTAATAAAAAAATCAAGTTTTATCTTAAGCCATTGAAAAATAAAAAAAAAAAAAAACGCTCCAAAAAAATGAAATTAAGCGTTTAATAATGCTATAATCGTTATATTTTACTAATAATTAGTAACAATTTAAATTTGAAATCTTGGAATAAAATATGAAAATACTGTAACAGATAAAAAGTTTCCAAATAAAATCAC
>JAQGAY010000876.1:0-19025 GCA_034698085.1 Polydesmus angustus | reverse complement strand
CCACATTCAAAAAACTCCTTCCAAAAAATTTAAAAAAATTCAAAAGTAAAAACTGTTCCATTGTACCTCACCTTCCCCTACAGTGGTTGATTCATTTATTTACCAGTAGAATAAACCAGTAATATTAATAAGTAATTACACTAAAATCCATTCCATCAAAAACTTCGTTGCACAGCAAATTTCAAATTAAAAATTTGGAAGTACAGTTCGTAGTTTTTAGTTGCAATATTATGGTGATAAATACCTGTTATGACATACATGTACCAGTTAAACCATTCTAATAAAACACAAAGTCTAACAATTATTCAAATCAACGCTGGCATCCTCAAAGAAGATATCTTAAGAAACTGCTCATTAAAGAAGATGTCTCTCCTACTCTTAGTAACTGTCCGATGAACGAATTAACACGTGCCGACTCAGTTGTAGAGATCATATTCTAAAAATTGTTTTTTATCATTAAATCGGAGGTATTGTTGTATGTAAATATTAAAAAAGTAATTCATTTTCATTAAAATTTAATTTGTTTCTTCGCTTTTTAAAAGCTTTGTATATTTACGGATACACTGAAGAACTATGCGCATTTATTCCGTCACAGTTTTTTTAAATGTTGACACACAGTGCCAAAAAAAAAACGATCTATCCTGTGGATTTTCATTTGAGGCAAAAAAACAGATCCCCAGAACTAAGATTTAGAAAGTAGGGATGCTTTGGGTACCCTTGAAAAGCCATTTTGTTTCAAAAACATAAAATTTTACCATCTTTTCATCATAGACAATTATTTTAAAACAATGGTGACCGATGAAATGCACATGGTTCTACTTCTAGAGTTTCAAAACTGTTACTACAAGTACAGAATGGGCCTCAAACGGTGAATTGATTCTCTAGACATTACTTTTAAAACACCTGCATTATTTACAAAATGTTTAATAAATACAGTTTTATTAAAGCATCGTCATTACTTCTATACCAAACCGTGCAATACGCCATTTAGTCCAATTTCTGTACCATATTCGGCTTTTGCCTGGTTAGAAACACTATTTCTCTAGGATATGTAACTAACCAGCTTCTTTAAATTTTAAATGCAGTATTATCTATCTAGCTAATTTAATATATAAACGAAAATTAACGTCAACGGTCGAAATATTTCGTGCCACTCGTAATCACGTAATGTAACATCTAACGTCAAAAAATTATTTAACTACGGAATTGCCTAAAATTTAATAAAATTCGCAGCAAAATGAAATTCTCAACCCAAGGAAATTGCTAACAAAAGGAATTTATGTGCGTATTACAAGCTTATTACCCTATTTAGATAATAATTAATTATAAATCTTAAAAGAAGTTGAGCCGACATCTAATTAAATGATGAAACTAGTATTTTAATACAGTTTAAGTCTATTCCCACCCTCAACCCCCTTCTCTAATTTGCAATTAGACATTTTCAGTATGTTCAACTTTAAAAACGTTAATTCTCAACAAAAAAAATTCATAAAACATGATTAGAATTTTTTTCCATTTAAAAGTCGAACATTCATTACGATTTAAATATATTTCAAATGAAATACAACTAACAAAATATTTAATCACGCATTCAATCGATTTTAAAAAAACCGTGTAAAATACATTTTTATTATTGCAGTGTAAAAATTGCTACCCGGTAAATGCTTTTAATTATATTTTTTTTCTTCTTTTTTAAGTTGTGATTATTCTAAATACCGGTATACTGTCATTTTTTTAAAAAAAAACTTTCCTTTTGAAAAAAGCCGCAAAAATTATTCTTGTCGCAATTTACTAATTAAATGGAAACTATGTTTTACGGTTGTAATGTTTTTTTAATAAGAATAAAAAAATATTTAATACTGTACCGGTATATGAAAAAAATTAATAAGAAATAAAATTTTGTTTTCAGATTTAAAAAAATGCAAAACCAACTAGGAAATTAGTTTTTAATAAGTAAAAATGAAGGAAAAGAATATTGCATCTCATTAAAATGTTTTCCTAGATATACAGTAAATTGCAAAAAAATGACAGATGCAATAAATTGATGCATTTCAAATTGCTAATCCAAACTCTAATGACTAATAATATCATTTTATGAAAATGGATTATTAATTTAGCAATAAAAAAATCTGCTTAATAAATGCTACAATAACAAAAAAAAAATCAATTCTTCCATTTTTAATACAAAATTTCTTTTCCAATGTATTCTCATAAAAATAAACATTCAATTAATGTAAAACAATTAAAAAAATTATGGAAACATCCTCCGAACATACAAAAAGCTCAATTTAAAATTCAGGAATCTCCTATCGACTTTTTTTATATAAAATTATTTGATAATCGCAATACAGATTTAGTTGCATCGCAGTAACAAACTAATGTCAAAAATGCTAACTAGATCTTTACGTGCAAGATCTGATGCATACGAACATGATTATCGTTTTGAGAAAATCGATTTTTCTTATTTAGTTTACCGCTCTCGTTGCAGCTCTTGTAGAATAAACGTCGTTTAAGATTTGAACATTACACATTAAATTCTTGTTTTAATAACCACCAATTAAAATAACATTTTTGGATGAAATCTGAAACAAATACGCAAAACAAAATGAACATCCTTTGGTAATATAATTTGGTTTACTCTCTAATGGTTCCCAGTCACTGTTGTTATTCCATACCTAAATTTATAATCGTGCTTGGTTAACTCAGTGTAAATAAACAAATTCCAAATAAGAGACTTTGCATTTAAGTTGACGTTAAACCTTTACTACAATAAAACTTTAATCATGTTTTCACCGAGAATCACATTTTAGTAATACACGGGAACCCCGCTAATCCGAACCCCTCCAAAGTCCTATTTAAGAAAAACTCGAAAAAAAACGGAAAAACCAAAAAATGGAAAAAAATGGAAAAAAAAGAACAAAAAAAATATTTTTTTTTATCTAAATCTCACAAAATAAACCATTTTTAGACATAAATCCAGTTAATCCGAATTTTTAACTAATCCGAACAAGGTCCGGTCCCAATTAGTTCGGTTTAACAGAGTTCCCGTGTATCATGTACCATGTAAAACTACGGCGTCATTTTTTACGTTCTAGCGTTTCTTACACCGCAAAGTCTATAATTCCAAAACGAATAAATTTTATTTAGAAAAACGTTATTTACTTTTACGAAATTGTCCTGAGCAAACTTTAATGCTTAAAAAAAATAATTATAAAAACCCACAATTTAATTAGTTTCCTTCCGCGTTATGTACGTTAAAACTGCGAATGTGAATAAAGCGATTAGCAACTACCAATCACCATCAATAAGGGTGACGTGTGTTCAGGTGGTGGTATCTCGTTTTATTTGCGCCGAGAATTAAAAACATAAAGTGTAATCTTAATCCCGACGAACAGCTTGCGCGTTCCCCTTCCCACTCGGAGGGGCTTCCGCGCACTCGGTGCCAACTCGTAATAAGCGTTTAATTAGCAAACAACATTTAACGCCGTCGCCATTAAACTAAACTAATCGAAATAAAATTTTATCTTTTCATATCAAACCAGGTCAATTCTATCAGCTAATAGTCCCGAGTAAAGAGAAACGAGCGAAATCTTGCTTTTTATCCGAGTGTTCGAGCCGGCAAAAGTCAGTCGTAAAATTACAACAGAACCACTAAACGCTTTAATTAACAGTCGGCATGATTGTAGTGTAGAAGGTGTCATAACATTTTATCAGCTAATTTAACATTTAATAAAAAGAAGGAAAAAAAACCTATAATATAAGAAAACATCACTAAACACTTTGCGCAAGTGCTCGAGATAAGACACTCGTAAGGTTTATCGTAAACTACTAAACCCCAAAATTATACGGTTCATTTATAAAAAATAAATTTAAAAAAAATCCTTAAGGGCTTATTTACTTTTAAATAAGATCGCCAAATACAAACAGCCATATTACAGTTAAAAAAATATTTTTTCATATTGCCAATCAAGTGATTTGCCATATTAAAGTTAATACATGTACTAATACCGTGTTTCTCCTAAAATAAGGCATTCCCCAAAAATAAGCCCTTTTCAAAAATTTGTCCCTAGTTTATTTTGTTTTTGTTAACTATAACTGCAAATACTGTACTATTTTAGGGTCACTGTATTTTTATTTAACTTTTTCATGGAATTAGCATTTCTTTATTAGCACTTTATTTATTAGTGAATGCAATTTTTTAAAATGTAAGTTAAAATTTAATTTTTTTAAAAAATTATAGCACTTTTTAAATACAGTATACAATAAGACCTACCCCAAAAATATGACACATTGCGTTTTCTCTTTAAAAAAAAAAAAGACAGTGCCTTATTTTAAGAGAAACACGGTATTGTCCATCTGCAAATACCCGTACTTATCCATTCTGGATAATTTTAGCAAAACTATAATTGAATCAGTGGAATCAGTTTTAAAAAAATGAATTATATCCAATGATTTTTTAAATATATTTTTTGGTGTGAAAGTAGTTTCTAAAACGAAATTATAATTATAATTTATTCTATTAACGATATTGTGTCATTAAAATTACAAATAGATACAACTGTAATTTAATATTCATGTTTTGCATGTTCGCATTATCAAAAGTTTTAATAATTCCAAAACGCACTAATTACAGTATTTAAATAATTAAAGCTCAACTTTACAGCAATTATTTATTTGACTTCGTGTAACTGTCACACGTTCATAAATTCATATTTTAACTTTTTAATTATATTTTAAAATTTGTCTGGACCAAAGCTCAACGTTGGCGTTTTATTACTACCATTAAATATTTAATTCATTTTATACAACGCGGTAATCAAATTTCATTTAGATTTTGACATTAGAGAGCTTGCGGTTAAGATATTACTTGTATTACCAGTACCAGTAGTTAATTATTTTTTTGGTTATATTTTGTCAAAGGCAACTTTCAGACATTTTAAGACATGATTTGCTACACACTATGTAACAGCAATAAATTTAATTTAAAAGATACAATTTTTTTAATAAATAAAACTATGTTAATAAAAATTTATTATTTCAAAGGTTTCATTTTTTAATTAAATTTGAAAGGTTTTCGAAGAAAAATAATTTAATCTTTAATAACTTTCTCAATATAGTCTTTTTTTTGTTCGTATGTCGCTGGCTGAAGAAATTATCGATTGCTTTCGTAATTAAAAGCGCAAGTTAATGAGTAAATAAACAAATTCGCCATTGATAGAAGTGTTGGAGTTCTCAGCCGCAACAGTTACCATTGAGCTACAGCATGTGGTGCGTAGAGGCAGTGTTGGAAGCAGCAGCAGCAGCGCTATCGACGCCAAATCGACTGCCAAATAAAATGAAAAGTCGAAATGTAAACATAATATTTGCATTTAAACACGCGCGCATCTGAATAATAATGCACATGCATACCACGTACGAGTATGATAGAGTTTCACTTGCAAAAACCCAATTTGCCTTTTCGTGTCATATTGAAATATGCAAACGCATCGAGCCGTAACCCCAATTTAAGGAATTAAATGCGTTAGTCATATCCCCTGAATGAAATTGAAGAAACCGATCTTCATTCCAATACATAACATATTGACAATAATTCAACAATAACATATTCATTTTTCTCTCATGAATTTTAAATTTCGATTACAAAAATGCAATTTTAACGTTCAATACGATTATTCAATCAACCTTCAACGATCTCTAAATAATAATAGGACATTATTCAGTTACTAATTTTATACAATCTCATTTCAATTTGTCTAGTTGAAAATAATGTTTGCGTAAAACATTAAACAAATGAAGCAGTCGTTAAAAACAATATGACTGTGTAAATAAATAAAATAAGAAAAAAGACAAATAGACATTTTTTTTTTGTAAACAAATTATGTAAATTAAGTCTTAAAATTCAACGTAATCAGTGTTCCTAATTACATTTATCTCGATCGAAACATTTTTTTATGCAATAAATTATTATGTTCTGATTATTTCAATTATTATACTTTAAATTTCGTGGTATTTATCGATAATAATAATTTCGTTAAACAGAAAATTGCAGAATATTTGATTGAAATATTATCCAACCATTTTTATAATATAAAACACAGTACTAAGTTAGTGTAATTGTTTGGTTTTTTGTTTTCAGAAATTTTAAAAGCGTCAAATAAAATACTGTAGTAATAACAATAGTTGCACACAGAAATGTTAAAGGTACCGGTATATATAATTTTCAATCGCTTATTTTTTATGCTTATAGTCTTTTATTACCGGTATATTTGGATTATTGTCAAAATTATGAAAGACTAAATCCAAATACCGTAAATTAAAATCCCAAAAATTCAAATTTTATTTAATTTTTGGGTGCCGGTATAGGAAAAATTTACGTGTTTTAAACTTTATTTTTGCAAGCAAAAAAATTTTTATTTAAAAAACCAATGTTTCAATTTAAGCAAACCAGTTTAAAAATGTTAACTGCTTATTAAAATGTTTACTCTTTGACAGTGGAGGAACATAAATAACGCGCGCGCAAAACCCATATCACATTCATAATTTATTTCTAGATGATAAATAACGCTTTCATAAATCATCAGCGCCCAATAACAATAATAAAGAGTATCTAGTTCTTCCAAAACAAAATACGCTTTGACAATACCGTAATTTGAGGTCTGTAACTGTAAAAACGCTTTCTATTAATTGTTTTCGAGTAAATAGCTAAAAAAAAAATCTAATTAAGATAATGCAACAAATTAAAATCACATTAACTAAAAGAGTCTAATGACAAAACGAACATTTTTGCAATAATAAATAATAGCATTGTTTCGGGCATTCAAATTAAACTGTCGTCAAACTGCGTATAAATTGGTTTTTATATTACGCCGAAATATATATATAAAAAAAAATTTCCTTGGGGTTTATCCTTAAATATGCTTATGTAAATGATGCAGCCATGACTCGTCACTTTTCTAAGTCATCGTGTTAAGATGGAACCGCGCTCGAGCACAAGAAAAAAAAACCGGTAGTCGAGCATTTGGCAATCGAGCTTTGAAAACGAATACAGATAATCCATTACATACGTGTTTACATGACAGAATTATCTCAAGATGGCAGAGTAGATGGCGACGAAAGCAAAACCTATTTAATTGATAAAAATTGAAGGGGGAAACGCTCTAATTTCGCTTTTCCTTATCTCTCCGAAGTTAAGAATGTGTACTAAACTATAAATTACGTTTACGCTTTTCAAGTAAAAAAAAAAAAAAAAATACCGAATGATAAAAGTACTCAAATAACAAAAAGCATTAATCTCAAACAATTATTTAATTACAAACCATAACATTGGACAGTGTTTCCCAAGCTTTAATGTTCGCAACTGAAAAAAAAAACATCTCCATGCTGAGGCATTTGAAAATAATACTAAAACGCGTTTTTTGTTGAATTATTGCTATTTCTTAAGTCCAAAAATGAATTTATACGAATCATATTTCATAAGCCGTAAAAAACTCTTACGAAGTTACGAGTCGCATTTTGCTCCCGAACTTTCACTTTTCAAAAGCTTTAGCAACCGGTATTTGAATAATAATACCCACAAAAGAAATTAAATTCCCATTTAAATTTTTAATTACCGTACTTTAGTTGCTTAGAAACGTTAACTAACCAATCAATAACTGCATGTACAATATAGCTCTTTTTAATATAGCAAAAATTTTTTTAAAAAAAGAATCCATAAAAGCCGTACGTTGTTTATGGCTTTTTACACAAATCATTAATCAAATTGTAAGCGAAAATATTTTGCATATAAGTTTAATTAAAGTAAAATCTCTTGCCTGAAAATATTACCCTCGCGCATGCGTCACTCAAGTGATCAATAGAGTGTATCGTATATAATTACGGTAATGAGTTCAATCTCTTTAACAACTACCGCTGTTTCCGGTAGTATAGAAAAAATATTCATCATTTTCAACAACTTAATTATTTATTTTTTTATATAAAATAAAAAAACTATTTTCACATTAAATTAGACTAATTAATCTAACTAAAATGTCGTTTTATTCTGAACTAACATTTGAGTAAAAAAATTATAATCTTGTGAAAATTAGACGAAGAAAAAATGTATAGCACCGCATGAGCAGAACTTTTTTAAAAACATATTTTGGAAGATTTAAAAAAAAAAATTAAAACACACATATGTTTCGAGATGAAAATGTGTTTTTATAACAATTTACGAACGTTTTTCTAAATTTAACCTAATTTATTTCAAATTTCCACATTATCTCTACGCCAATCAAGCTAAGTCAATCCAAGCCGAGCAAATTCCTCGCTTAAACGTGACCGAGAAAAAAAAAATTAATAAATCGCATTAAAAACAAGACGAGATTTAGTTACCAGCTTACCAAATATCGAGCAAACAACACACACATACATAAAAAAAAAAAAAAAATAGAAGTACATGTACATGCCAAAATAATATGATGATACATTTTCTTGTTGGTTACGTCCAAATATTTTTCTTTTTTCTTTCCCTTTTGCTTTTGTTTCGTATTCATCACAAAACGTCATTTGTAAGTAAACATGGTCTATTTATATCCCTCCCCTATTATACCGTACCTATACGCTCTTGCATATACCTGACTTAAGCCTAAAGGGAAACAGGAAGTAGCAGCAGCATGGTGAAGGGTGGGTTGGATGATGTTGGTTGTTTGGAATAAGGAGAAAAAAGCAAAGAACATCGGCAAGCCAAATGAAAAGATTAAGGACCATTAGAGTGATCAAGGGAAAGGTGGAGGAGATAAAGAAATCACGTGCCCCGTCGTCTCCTCTACCATAACACAAATAACAAACGAAACAAGAAATAATGACATAAAAACAAAAAGAAAGCAAAAAAAAAAAAAAAAATACATGAGCCGAAACAATAGCTAGAAAACAATGAGCGCGAAGGGAAAAAGAAAACAAAAAAAGAAAAAAAAATAAATAAACGAAAAAGAAAAAAAAAAAAAGAAAAATTCGCCAGTGTCGCTAGAAGCATATGCGACAAATTGATGTCATCATAAGCCACGTTTCCATAAGTGTAAAAGAGGTTGGTCGATTTCATAGTCTAGCGAATAATTGGAAGTCATACTCTCTTTTCTTTCTCCGCCTCGTTTTACTGTATCATAATATTACGGTGGTAAATCTTTTCCATATAAAAAGGAAGATGGCGGATCTCGCTCTTCTTTTATATTATATCCAGAGAGATGGAGAGAGAAAGGATTGAGATGAGAAGGAAATTCCCTTCCAGCCATTTTCAGCACTGTCTTTCTTCTATTATATTCAGACTCCCTTTCAATGATTACAATGACATCGTTGCGCCGCCTATACACTAAAAACATTACCATCATCTCGACATTATCTTTTTGACGCAAAGCACTAAGAAAGGAGCGTGAGAGAGAGTTACGGGGAGAGAGAGAAAAAAAAAAGCGATAAATAAAAGTTGAGACGCGCGTGTACGTGTGATACCCTCCCACATGAATAATCGTTGTGATCGATTGTTCAAAACAAAAAAATCTTAGTGGAGATCTTTCAAAAGTTAAGTTAAGTATTCAAACACCTGTTTACGTCGTAAAAACGCTCGTAGATTGAATCCATCGGGGGTCTAAACAATAAAAATATATTTCGAGATTCCTAAAATTTATAGCTTTTTTTCCTTCTTCTTTTTCTCCGTTTCCATCGTTAATAGCGGTGTTATTAGTGTATTTCCGCCGTTTCAACTTTCATTTCTGCTCAGTTTGCTCGATAAATCTCGCCGCTAACATTAATGAAAGACAAACGTTAATAATGCTAAAAATCGGATACATTTTTTTTATTGCGGTGTTCCATAATAATTCGAGAGGTTGCACGGCTTATCTTTCGCCAAGAAAGAACAAATTCTAATTTGTATGATGATGCTGAATTATTTTAGTTGTTTGCACATATTGAAACATTATTTCCTGTTTTCCACACTTATCTTTTTGAATTCAAACTCGGCAAAATAAAAATAAAGTATGTTGAGATTTTAAATATTCACCATTATACAGATAATTATCTACTGTAGATTTTGATTTTCCAGATTTAATATTATTATTATTTGAAATATTAAGGTTTTAAGTTTCAATTTCTAGATTCTATAGGGATTGAGTATTTTAGAATTTAGACCGTAATTTTCTAGATACCGGTATTTTATGTCAAGCCTTTATTTCAAAACTTTGACCCTTTAAAATAAAATTTATTAAGTTCGATGTAAACAATTATGGTATGCTAATAAACTTACAATTTATTAAAAAATGTAAATAAACTCAATATCGAGTTATTCAGAAAATGAAATGCAAGTACCAATAATTATTAATTACCCAATAAATGCAAATCGTCAAAAAAAATTCAAATAAATAATCTACAGTATTATAATAGCACAGTCCTTTTTCCCCCCACTAGAACATTTTAATCTAAACTCAACAAATTAATAACAAAACAAATTGTTGGGTTTAGAAATATAAGTTTTTAAATTTCAATTATGTAGGCCTAGATTTTAATTTTCTAGATTTTATATTTCACGTCACTATTTTAAAAGTTTCAACTTGTTTCAAAGAAATCGCATCAAAAAAAAAATTGGCAATATAACCCATTTATAAAACGGAATTACCGGATTAAAAAGTTATTTAAAAAATGCAATACGCTAAAATTATTTACCGGTAAGTAATTACTAATCGTCTAAAAATTCACAAAAATAATTTAAATAATTTTAAAAAAAAGTAGCCCAGCAATATTTAGCCAAATGTTTGCCTTCAAAATTTGAGGTTTCTTTTAAATGATACACGAATGTGATTAAGTTAATGCACTTGTCACATTCTTTTCTTCGAAGAATATACACATAAAAAAAAGGTGTAAATTGAATAAGATTCGCTTTGTAATCGGCAGATATAATCCAACTTCTCATCAAACGTCACACGCAATTTCACATTAATCAACATTCCCACAGAGAGAACGAGAGATAGGAAAATGTTTTCGAAAAACAACGCCAGTGTTAATGATACATTGGCCTTGATTTCCACGACGAGAAATTCCGCGCTTGCGATTTCACTCACGGAGAAAATATTATGTTGTCTTAATACTACAACAACAACAAATTGTATGCACGTCCTTTTATTTCAATTCTTCCACCCGAAAGATTCATATCTTTTGAATGAAGTTGAAATGGTTTAGGAAAAACAGCACATGTCAATTCAACTTGGAAGTTTCATTTTTTTTCCTCAACCGAAACCCAAATAAGCTTCTGTTGTTTTTAAATTTTCATTTCGGTCAGCTGACCCAGACATAAATACTTTCCAACATCGACTTGGGAAAACATAACATGTGTTATTTTTCCATCTTCTATCCAATCAATAAAGCGTCTGCAATTTTACTTAGCAACATCGAATTTACTTACTAAAATTAAATGTATTACAGTAATTAATTAATTCTTCGAGCGAGCAAACACCTGCCAGACGTTCTAACATGAAAAAATAGTATTACTGTATTTGAAAAAAAAAATGTACTGTACATTTTAAAGATGACGTGCAAATAAAGTTGAATCTACAATTTTTTTATACAAGTACCAAGTTTAAAACGCATATTCCATTACTAATGCACTTTATTTTAGTTAATTTGTAGAATCTTACCAGAACTTAAGTGGCGGAAAAAACAACACAAGGGATCATTAAAATAAAATCATTTGTTTGCATACACCTATACAGTATTTCTGATTTAAATATTCAGTACCGTAAAATTTTTATACCGTTCATTAAGTAAACTTCAACAAAATAGAAACTTTAAAACGATAAATAAAAATAAAAAAAATAAGAATAATGTTTGCGTGTCAAAACAAACGCTAACTTTTAAATCTCAGATCAAAAATCCCTACATACTACTGTTCCTTTCACGTATGCGCAAAAACTATTTTTTAAAAAAAATTTACAAAGTTTTTCCTACCCGGAATTTACTGATTTTTACCGTTCAAGTCATAAAAGAATCTTCATTAAGTCATTTAAATGCATTATATTCATTAACTAAATTTACGTTCATTTGGGGCCAGTTAACATTTTACGGTAAAAAAAGTCAGATCGCAAAGTGTGGTAGGCTACGTGTAATACGGTTACCATAGCACCGTTAATAGCTAACGTTTAATCGTCGCCTTAACCGCAAATCTCGTTACATGTACATCGTTGCGACAAAAAATAAATCAATATAGCACGTATTGATTATAATGAATAATATCGATGCTCGAGTTTGCTGTTTAAAAAAATCAAATTTTTTGTTAAAGCAAATATTTTTATTTTAAAGCGATTTTACATTTAAATCAATACATTATTCAGTTAAAATGTCTCAAAAATTCCAATATGAGGGGTACCTAAATCCCAATTCAACGTCTCTGATGTGTCGGAGATGATGGAAACAGTTCGAAAAAGCTTTAAAAATAGCTGTTTCTTAAAAATAGAAGACATATATATATATATATAAATAAATAAGTTAATAAAATTAAGTTATTTAAATAACTTAATTGTCGATATTCTTCATTTTGTATGTTATTCGACTAATGACAATTTGAGTTTTATAAAAGAAATATGCAATAAAAAGTGACAATAATAATAATAATAGAAATGAATTTCGTATGACAAAAAAAAAAATTACCGTACGAATATAACGTATAAGACTTATTGCAAATTATAAATAATCGAAAATTAAACATGTGTCATTCTTTAAAATAATATAAAACAAAAAAAAAATTCAATTCGATTAAATTTACGACAAAAATAAAAATGTCAATTCCGTTAACATTTATATCTCGTAATAAAAATAACTCACAAACATAATTTACGATATTGCGTCGACTCGAGAAAATAATCAAAACAAAACAATCATATTTTATAAAGTCATTTCAATTTATTTTTTTAATAAAAACTCACAAATAACTTTAAAATAAAAACTCTTAGTATCTAAATAAATAATAAATCTTTTTTTTTAAACGCATTTCTTAATTTACTACTCTAATAAAAAAAAAAGAAGCAAAGTCAAAAAATAAATAAGCGCAATAATAATAAATCGTCTTAACTATATTTTATTGCATTCTCAGAAATGTTTAACCAAATCTAGTAAATAATATTTCACCGCAAAAGAAACAAAAAAAAAAAAAAAAAGATGTATTTAACTTCCGCCATCTTCACTCAGACATGAAGAAAAAGCTTATCCAATTTACGACTGAGTAAACAATCGAACAATAGCCTTAAAACCCGCGCGTCTGCTACCAAAAGCACGTGATCAACCAAATATTAGTGGCTATTATACAGGGTGCGCGGTGGCGGAGAAAATAAATCACCGCCGCGCTTCCCTCCACCGGCCTCAATTTATAGCCTTCCAAACGCTAGCCTGCCACCAAAATTTACGCACTTTAAATGACTCATTTTTAGTGAGAGTCACTCGACGATCAGCTTAAAAACAACCGCAACAAAAAACCCCTCGCACTCGCAACAATAAAACAAACATTAAGTACCAATATTATTTTTTTTTTCTCGGTCCTTCTTCCTAATACCACCCCGAAAAATAATACTCCTTCCGTCCCCAAATAAGTGTCCGATTTCGATTTTTTTTCTGTGCACAAATAAGTGTCCGATTTCTTCAAAAATTAATATTTTTAAGAAATTGTTGAAATAAATGGATAAAATTATATATTTTATTGAATTTTAACTACAAATATCGTTTTTTGGAAAACTTTTACGGGTAGATTTGAGTCATTTAAACTGAATTGACGATGTCTTGTACAATGATCTTAGCTGAAATTTGCTTCATTTTGCCGTTGTCTCTATCATCTAAGGTTTTAGACTTAAATTGGGTATTTCACGACCGTTTCGTACCAAAATATTTTCCATATCTCCCATTATTTTCTTAGACCGTAGCTTTACGGTAAATGAATGGTCTACAAAATTCTTGCTTTTTGATCGAAAATTTATATTACAGTACTGTATAAGGAAAACTACAAAATTTTTTAATTGCCGCCAAAAACTTTACCTATAACAAGTGTTTTCAAAATATCCAGTCAACTTTTAAAAACAAAACCGCGTTTTCTTAATTTTTTAAAAAAAATTGAAATGGGACACTTATTTTGGGACGGAGGGAGTAATAATAATAACAATAAAAAAAAGATGTCATAACTTTTCAAAAATCGAAGCCGCCGTTTATAACTATATAAAAAACATTATGTCAACAGCGTATTTAAAACCGTTCGAGAGTCTTGACAGCGGCCATTTTGAATCACGACTGAGGAAGAAGAAGAAGAAGAAAGAAAATGATTGAGCTGCCGAAAAGAGAAAAAGTTAAGGCGGCGAAATGTAGTCCTGCAGATTTTCCATTCCCTATTTGTCAACTCCCCCTGGTGTCGTAAAGAGATAAAAGATTTATCTAATCGGCCTACGGGGGTTGACGCCATTTTGAAAATGAGAACGCAGCCATTTGAGAAACCATTTATCGGAGCAATGAAATCGATAAAAACTCCGAACATGGACATTTTTCCCCCTTTCCTCCCATCTCATACACACCCAGGCCTATATAGGCTACATACTGTATACCCCCATCTTTTTTCTATTCCCGCCAAAAATGTTTCCATCTCTTTTCTCTCCACGCGCTCGCTTTTGCTGTCACTTGCAAAACGCTAAGACGTCAGACGTCCTCCCCCCTACCCTTTCCCTATTCGAATATGGCGTCGATTAGCCCGAGATTTCGATCAACAGATGTGTCGTCTGCTTCTCCTACTTAAAACGCAAAGCAGCATCTGCGAATGACTTGTACTTTCTTCCCACCCCACGACGACGACGAATCATCGCTTTTCCCAGCCTGCCTCACACATTCAATACACCCATACCTCGATATACGGCCTAGATCGGTTCCTGAAAAATTGGTCGTAAAACAAAACGCCGTATATCGAATCATTTTTTCCCCCATAGAAAACCATGTAAACTCCATGGGATCGGTTACAGTTTCAATGAAAAAGTAAAAAAAAAAAAATGCCAATTTTTCAATGAAAATTACATTTTTTACGTTTTATAGCATTTACAAATATTCTTTTTATTGTACACGAATATTATATTATAAAGAATTATAAATTTGAATGCACTTTAGAACCCTGATAAATTACTTATTTGTAGAATTTAATGAAAAGTACATAGGAAAAAATTTTAAGTACGACAATTTTGAAACAAAAATCAGTCAAATTTTAATGAAAACGATTTAATTTTTTTTTTTTATATTTGCATACAACAGCATCTCCGATTTAATAATGAAAAACAAAATCTGACTTATGACCTCCCCCACTGAGTCGGCACAAGTTTACGTGCTTAACGAAATTTCCATTAAGCCTATGGCAGGTGCCGGCAGAAACCGCGACCCTGCCGGCCAGTGCAGGCCGTCAAAAGTGAGCGTGTAAAATCGTGCCGAATCAGTAGGGGAGGTCATATATGGTATGCCAGATTTTTTTTTTCATTATTATATCGGAGATGTTTGTAACAAATTCCGTTCTCAAAATTTTGCGATTTTGCTTTTGCGATAAGTTTTTTTTTTTTTTTCAATTTTTTGGCCGTATATCGAAACAGTGTCGTAAATAAAAAATGCCGTTATAGCAAAACGCCGTATATCGAGGTATTGGTGTAGACACATTATTTCGACCCAACAATAAAAATTTTAGCGGATAAAAAAAAAACACACAAGAACAAAATGAGAATCCGGATGACGTCACTCTTAATTAATCAATCTCTCGTGTGCTGAATTAGTACCGTATAAAAAAAGTCGGTGGAATATATATGCAAACTCTCTCCGCGCAATTTTCGAGTATCTTCCGCTTTTAACTTTCTTTTTTTTTTTTTTTTTTGGTATTATTATTCTTTTTCTTCTTCTCGTCTTGCCTATCGAGGTAACATTAAATCACGTTAATTGAATTGCAACACGCATGCGCGAGCGTCCTAAGCTATTAACCGGTGAAGAAACGTGCCCTTGTCATGTTTACCACTTTCTCGTCGTATACCTTATTCCCTCCTAGTCCTACCCCCAGCTCTCTCAATTAAAATCTCGCCATCCGCACGTTAAATTAATGAGCGATGACGTCACCCAATCCTTTTAGCGTTTAGCCCATTTTGCCGCAGCAGCAGTAGAATTAACGTGGTTACTGTTATAGTACAGTACAGTAGTGGTATGGTACTCTACTGCCAATCTTCTTGTATTTTACCGTCGCTTAAAGCTATCTAGCGCTACGATAATTCTTCTTTCGCCTCTAATAGAACGCCGGCGCTCAACGATCGTAACAGTTTTGCGTCAAATTTTAAATAAAATTTATATTCATTAATCGACATTTTTTTTAAAGTGAAAAGCCGCTCGAATTGGAAGAGAGAGTGAGTGACGCGCCACTTTCAGCGATACAACTCTCTCGCTCTCTCCCTCGCTTCCATTGCTTTCCAATTCCGACTAATGAAGCTTTAAGTCTCGATAATTGAAGTATCGTCGTTCTTTCTCGAGTAATTCTGCCGTCTGTTTATTAATTCTTAGGGCTTTCCAGTTAGTGCATTGTTTCTAATTAAAAACATTTAATAAATTTAAAGTTTATTTTATCGTTTCTTTAATAAATTTATTTTATCGATATTTTTATTTTCTGCGTTGAAAATAATATTAAATCAAATGCTGAAATTTCAATTTTAATCTAAGCGGTAAACAAAATTCCCTTCTTAAAAATAAAATACTGTACTGTAAAACTTGGTTATAAGTTATTATAACGGCAATTTACAAATGTCATGTATTGTCAGCACTATGTTTGCACCGCAAAACAGGTTTTTGTGGAACCTACATGTGTGTTTCTTGTGGCGTAAATTACTTGCAGCAATCCAGTTTCAGCAAAAGCGTTCACACCGAAAAATAGTGATTTTGTGACGTCAATTTTACGATTTTCAAAAAATGGCCTTTTGCTTATTTGAACCAAAAAAATTTATCTTAGCCTGTTTGATGAAAACAGGTTTGCGGAAGGCGAAACTGGTCCCATCAAACCTTTTGCGTTCACGTTAAAATGTGGAACTGGTTTCATTCAAATTCATTGCTTGAAACCCGTTTCAAAATTCCAGTGCCAACAAACTTGTACGGTAGTATTAGAGTATTCTACGATGCAATCTGTTTGGTAACCTCCAATTTGTACATTTGAGAGCAAAACATAATTTTTTCTTTCGATTGCGAATATAATGTACCGGTATTAAAAAATTAAAAAAATAACTATCGTATCATCGATCCCATTACCACAGTATACAAAACTTAGTAAAATTTCCTTAAAAGAATCTCGAACCGCCCAGTAACTGAGACTTTGTGATCAAAACGTTAACAATTAGCATGATGTATCATTTCGCGTCAATTTGCGTAAAACCTATCGTTACCGTAGTTTTCTCGTATTTTAATTTTTACAGTTCCATAATAGAGCCCTTACCAGAAGAATTGTTTAAGACTGTTTTAAGAAAATCATCGTTATTTAAGACAGCTAAAAACCTCCCTCTAACAAACTATCAAATTCCGAATTCAATTATCTCTAAAAAGCTTTCCGAAAAACTACGATATCAAAATAAAATAAGTCCTTCGAAAAAAATGCGGTATAAACAAAACTGTAGATCAAAATTCAGTTAATAAAAAAAATTGATACTAATAACGTTTTTAAAATAATATTTTGAAACAACATAAATACCAACGCAGTATTTTTATTAAGCGAAAAAATTTATTTGGGTTCGATGATGTAATTCATCGAATGGCGGAGTAAATGTTATGTATATCCGAGATTATTTTTACCATCTCATTAAAATCAGATTTACAGATTAATCAAACCACCTCAAAAAGAAGTATATTAATTCCGTTTCCATCGTTCTTTCTAGCTAATACTTCGTATTATATACCGGTATATAAAAAAAAGAAGACATTTTCCATCAGATAATTTAAGCCGCTAATAAATAACTGTCCCATTAAACTTATCGTAATAAATTGCACGGAACACTTGTCAAATTAACGTTTAGCAGAATTTAAATGAGAAAAAACTTTTTTTTTTTAGGGGTCTATTAAAAATCAATAATTCCTACGTACAACATCGATTTAGCTAGTTTTAAAATCTTGTAGTAACGCCGCGCGTAATAACATAAAAGATAAAAACTCCATAAAATTGCGTGTTATTGATTACGATTTAGTTTTTAAGCAAAAAGCAAGCGCGCTCAGCAACAACACTTTCCAAGTTTCTCACTTAATCAATTGATCCATTAAGGAAAAGTATTACATAAGAAAATAGCCGTCCTCCCTTAAATATTAGCTTTAATTTTAAGTACGGTACGTAACAACTTTTTTCCAACCAATAATAATTTATTGCGAGTACTTTTGGCCGTTTATCAAAATCGACGGTTAAAAGCTTTTTCAAAAGCTTTCAAACTTTAATTTTTAAAACTCAAATTTAATGGTTAGTCGGAAATAGTTTTAATTATGCATTGTAATTACGGTTATAACGAGCTTACTTCAAAATGTTTTGATTAAAAAAATCTCTCGCTATTAAAAAAAGTTTTCTGAAAAACACGTGTAAAAAAAAATTCGTGTAAAAAAAGGGATGGGGCAATTCTGTGACATTATATAAAGGCTACCGAAAAATGCATACAGTATTATCAAATTATAACTACCGGTAATACATAAATAAAAGTAAAAAAATTTTGAAAAATTCCCAAAATAAGTAAAAAATTTTGAAAAATTCCCAAAATAAGTAAAAAATATTTTTGAAATTAGTTAAAAAACCGTGTTAAGCTTATTTCAAACTTTCTCCGGTAAAGAGAGGATGAAATTTTATTTTCAATCCGTGTTATTTCAAATTCGTGTAAAAAAAAATCCGTGTAAAAACAGTACCGGGTGTAAACTGAAACTAATTTGTGTAAAAGCAGTGGTGAAAGTAAGCCGGGTTATGCCGGAATAACGTCCCGGCAAAACATTTCGTGCCGGGACACTGTTCCGGC
>JAQGAY010000875.1:0-19051 GCA_034698085.1 Polydesmus angustus | reverse complement strand
TTAAAAAAAGTATTATAATTAATTTTAATTGGAAAAAAAATCAAGGTATGGCATTTCATCCATAAAACCTTGATTTGACCAATACAATGTTGGCCATTGCTTCATCTAAATTTAGTGGTAGAGTAAAGTACAGCATTTAATTTGAACGTTAATGGAACTTGAGGATAAAATTTATTAAGATTATTAACCTTTCACTTTTGTTTTGAAAGAAATTTCAATTGAAAGTGTGGTAAATCGTGACATATTGTTAGACATTGCCGAATATATTTTAATTTGCACAAATTATAATATTTTGTATACAAATACCACAATAAATTAATTTTGTTGGCCAATAAAAATTTTATAGAGCATTATCAGCTGCTAAAAAAATGTTTCAGCAACAAAATATTAGTTGTGTGTTGAGGTCACTGATGGCTATTGCTTTAAATTTTAACAATTTATTTATTTTTTATAAATTATTATAAGTTAATTCCACAGTAGTGATTGTATACCGATAAATTGACAGTAATAGAAAATTATTACACAGTACTGTAAGTAAAATAAGGACGTCTTAAAATTATTAATTGACAGCTCTAATTATGCAGATTTAGCCCAATTTTTATTAGTATTGGCAAATTTTGCGTTAGTTATAGTTTTAAAATTATTATGAAAAAAATTTGAACTACATTTGTTTTCAATTTTTCAAATAATACGTACTTGAATTTAGAGATTTTGATCTTATTAATAAATCACTGCCTCCCGCACAAATTGCACTTTTTTTTTTTCAAAAGTTTAAAACTAAGTTATTAACATGTAAGTTATACCGTTTGTGAGGTAAAAGTGGACACTAAAAATGTATTTTCATACCGTTATGTTTATAGTTTTGTGCATTGTTCTGGACGTCCTGTATTTAAACGCATGCATAATGTAATTTCATATTTTCATTATAAATGTATAAGATTGCTAAGATAAAACGCTGGCGCGGATAATTAAAATTTACTTCTATTGTGCAAATTGGCACTGAAACAATCTTAAGAGAAAACGACAATAAACCGTCAATGTACCGAACAATAAAATTACCGAAAAATAGTTTTACTATAAACCGCAATTGTTTATAATATATGCCAGCGTTATTAACGTATTTAATTGTTAGTCGCAAACTGTATTTTCATAATAATTATTAGATCGATTTGACGATACTGCATTTGAAATGTAATTATAACGATTGCATTTGTTTATCAAAGAGTTTTTATGAGATTTGGTTTTTTGTTATATTTTATCGTTATCGATCATAAATACAAGAAAATTAATCAACAATAATTTTGAGAACGATTTTCAATTGTATTTTTTTTTTATAGAAAAATGCATAAATTGATACATAATTTTAATAAAAGAAAAGAGGAAAAAAAATCAGGTGTTCTTATTTTGCAAGGTTCATGAGTGCGTCGTGCCTAACAACATTGAAATCGCGCCACGACTTTGCCACACCTAAACTATTCGAATTGCACAGCAGTAATCAGTAAAACGAATTTGTGCTTATCTGTATTTTACATCGGTTATATTTAGTTAGGGTTGAATGTAGTTCAATAGTAGCGAGTTGACATTTTGGAACTTTATACACAAATTGGGGTATGTAATGCAGATGTTTTTTGAAAAATGCAAACACATTTAAAATTAAAATTTATTTTTTTAAGATGCCAAATTTTAACAAACGAGTTCACGAGTAACTTCAATTATTCGCATTTTAAATGTAAAGGAAATGTAAAATTAGTTAAAATAATTTTTTTTTAAAAAAAAAAGTGGTGAAATTATAGATAAAGTGAAGAATTCTATAACAATTATTGCAAACTTGACAATTGCCATTGTCTGGTTTTTTTAAGCAAAGTTTTACTCTTGACATTAAATAAAAATTAATTTGTTAATTATTAATGCGGAATAATTAATTTTAAATTGGTTAAAAGCGTATATTAACTATATTTTATTATATAGGCTACAATGGAACTGTAAAAGCGTAAAATATTTTTTTAAATGAGAAAAAAAAATATTCTTTTTTGTAATTCTTTAGATTTTTTTTACGCTGTGAAATTTGAAAGTGATTGTATCTAGGATAGTGTTAAATAGATATTTCTTAAAACGAAAAAAAAAATAAGCGTTTCATTTGCAAAAGAAGAAAAAAAATATACTGTTTATATTTTTTTTCTCTATTGGGGAAATAAAATAAAAGCTAAATTAAGTGGGAAGTTTAAAATATTGTTTAATGTTAGCAACATTTTCGTTTCAATCAATGAATGTGCAACGACCTTTTCAACGTGAAAAAAATGTGAGTAAAAAAAACGGGATTGTAATGAGCAGCAGCAACAACAACAACGACGCTATATTCGTAGGTAAAATAATAATAATAATAAAAAATGAAAAAGAGGAAGGAGAACATGTGGAAAGGTGAAAAACCTTTTTTTTATATATGTACGATATCAAAGTGAAAAAAAAAAAAAAACCATCACCTTACAACATTCATCCCTTTTTATTAATCTCACTTTTATTTTTTCGAATAAATAAACAAAATTTATATGGTCGACGTCTACGCTTCTGTTAAGGAAGTGATTACGAGCAAATTGAATCTTCATTGTAACCTCGATGCGCTTCCGCTTCGATTTCCTTTCGAAATTTATATCCCTTGAGAAACAAAACAAAAAAATATTTGTTTAATCAAAGGTGTAAACTTTCATCAATTATGTCACATCGCCACTTGTTTTGTGCGACATTAATAGGTGTAAACATTCGCAACAATGGTCGCACATATTTTTCTGTCTCGTATTTCAACGTGTTAATGAATAAACAATGACAGGTGAAAATAGTTGCTAAAAAAAAATAAAATAGAAGATTCACAATTTTGGTAAAGAATAATACCGGTAAAGATATTTAATTTAAACACGTTTACCTTACAAAATGCGTTGAGCATTTAATAAAAAAAAGTATCTTTAAATAGGGAAAAATATTTTAAAAAGTTGAATTGAGTTCAGAAATTCTGTACATTTTCGGACACCCATGTCGCTTATCATTGGAATTTGAACGTGGCCTAACCTGCATTTCACATTTTGTCCACCCTCGAAAATATTTGTGTAGTCGAATAACATAACTAAAAATGCTTAAAACATAAATTCTTTTCTTTTTGTAAGAAAAAACCCTCGCGTTTAATAGAATACGTAATAAATATTTGATTTTAGGAAATACTTTAAATACATCATTAATTTTGATTTATTTAAAATTTTGCCTTTCTTTTTTTATTATTTTTTTTTTTTTAATTTTTTGAAAATATTATTGTAGGCTTATTTAAGGAAGTTAACGTTTCGGGTCGTTAAACAGTTATGAGATTTGTGCACTGCAAGAACAGTACTGAATACGTTTTATTGTCCTTTTTTCAAAGGATAAAAATATACTTTAATAATAAGAAATCGTTTCAGTTGTAGACAACGATAAAACAAAAATTTCAAGCTTAGAAATTAGTAAATACTGTAATATTTTTCGCAAAATTTATATTTGAAATAAATAAAGTCAACGTCAAATGAGGGGCTTTCAGCACTAAACTGGCAATTATTCCATATTTTGAGCTAAAAAAAGTGCACTTTGTAGTTTAAAAAAATCCTCTGTCGACTGCTGCTGTGTTTGTGAAGCTGCGAGATTTAGTTCTTAATAATATGTTATTCAACATATTATAATGTAACATTTATATCAAGTTTAATTTAAGCACAAAAAGGATTCTTAAAATTTTGAGAAAATACATTTGTGTTTGAAAAAAATCATTTTTATTCTGTATTTTAGTAGACCATTTGCATAATAATTTGGTATTTGGTACATTTATTAGTCTAATAAAAAACTATTTTTAACCCCGTTTGGTGCGAAAAAGAAGGCAACTCCGAAATTTAAATGTTTACTCTGCTTGATAGGAACGACATTTTTGAATGCTAATGTCACTCATTCACAATCATGTTAATACATAGAAAATAAGTGGAGAGAACATAATTATTTAGATTAAATTGAAAAATGATCATTTAAAACTTTTTTTTTAGTTTGTCAAACTTGACACCAAAAAAAAAATGAAATCCTCCGCATATTACTAAAAGTAATTAATTTTATTTGTTTTTAAGAAATTCTGTAGTAAGCAACATTGCATTGTCCAGTTGTAAGTTTACCACACTTACTTAGTCAGGCCTCTTTTAAAAAATAAATTTTTACTGCCTCGAATAAATAATTTAGATTTAATTACAGTACAGTAGTTTTAAATTATTTAGAATAATTTATGTTTTATAGACCGAAAAAGGTTAGATTACAAAACGCTTCCAAACAAATTACAACTAATTAAATTAGCGCACTTGACTTTTAAAAAAAAAGTTAAAACGCATTACCAGGTACCTATTTGTTAAATTAGGTTAATTCCAACCATAAATATTAATTCGTTATACTTTTTATACAATTATAATACATTTAAATTTTTTTTTAGTAATTTATCTAATTTATACATTATTTATTTAATTTTTTTAGATGGCGAATCTGCTCAACTACTTTTCAATATGGTTTTTGTTGACTGTGAGTGCTTTAGCGAGAAGCGATGAAGTTGATTGGAGGTGGTGTTCGGAATGGCCATTGGCCTCCAATTTCGAAACAGCGTGTTTATGTTTCGAAGACAGTGATGGACAATTTACCATGAACTGCGATTATTTATGGATAGACGATCAAGTTGCCAAAGTACCCGCGCAGATGCAGTTGCGCGGCTACACTCATCGTCACGCAGGTTTACAAAACGTCGACATCATTCGACGATTAGTCGCATCTCATAACGATAGCTCACTAAAATGGATAGACTTATCCGACAACCAGATCTCAAAACTAAACGACTTGATGTTCGTCGAATCGCTCCAAGAAATTTACTTGAGGAATAATTGGCTGGGAGACCAATTAAATCCAGTTTTTACTACCGAAAGTTTTAACAAATTGAATCAACTTCAAAAATTAGACATGGGCGGAAATCGAATTCGTGCGATCGACGACGGATTATTCAAACGATTAGAATCAATCACTCATTTGATGTTAGATAATAATCAACTCAAAGAAATGCCAGTTTTATGTTTAAAAAAGCTACCCAATTTACACACCCTGGAGTTACAAAACAACCAAATCGGTAAAATATTTTCAATTTTTAATAATGTTGTTTTTTCTTTATCATTGAAAAAAAAAACTAATAATTATTTTTTTTTTATTTAAAGGTGCTTTATCGAAAGTTAACTTTTCCTCTTCATCCATGTCATTATCGACGTTAAATTTAAGTTCGAATACGATCAGCCAGCTTTCCTCGTCTTCGTTTTACGGCTTATCCAACCTCGTCACTCTTGATTTAAGCCGAAATACAATCACATCTTTGGATCTCGACGATGCGTTCGACGGCTTAATGGCATTAGTGACGCTAGATTTATCCGATAATTACATTACCCGCTTTCCTAAGCGCGCACTTACGCGTGTAACGTCGACCTTAAGAGATTTACGCATGAGTTCCAACGACATCCGCGAGATTAGCGCCGAAGATTTTGCCAATCTCAACGGCCTCCTGCATCTCGATCTCAGCCGGAACCGCATCGGTAACCTTCCGCCCAACGTTTTTCAATCGCTCACGTCTCTCCGAAGTTTAGATTTGCGAGTGAACTTGATTCGAAAATTGGATCAGACTCACTTAACCGGATTGACGCATCTGCGACTCTTAAATCTGCAAGACAATACGTTTTTAGGTTGGCCGGCATCTACTCTCGGCGAGTTGCAGTCGCTCGACCATCTGTCCATCGGATATAACAGGATCGCCGCCATTTCTCCTCAGCTCTTCGACACCGTCAGCCAAGTTCAAGAGTTGAGTTTAGAATTTAATTTATTGCGGGAAATTCCCAACGGCACGTTCAGAAATTTTAGTCAACTGCAAATGTTGAATCTGAAAGGAAATCGATTGTTGAACGTGACAATGGAAACGTTTGTGGGGATCGAAACGACTTTAACGGCGATCGATTTATCTTTAAACGAGTTAGAAACGTTTCCGGCTATCGGAAAACATACGCAGTTGGTGGAATTAATTCTAGCGAATAATAAAATTGCTCAAATACCGACTATAGGATTGGCTAACTTCCGATCCCTTCAAAAGTTGGATATTAGTCGTAATCGATTGAACGATATTTCTTTAAAAACATTCGAAAATCTAACGCAATTGAAATATTTGGATATTTCAAAAAATAATATTAAGAATTTGAAACGCGGTTTATTTCATCATCTATTAATGCTAGATTATTTGGATATTTCTAACAACGCTTTGGACGATATCGGAGAAGATACATTTGTCAATCTACCGAGTCTACAACATCTGAAACTAGCAAATAGCGGCATCAATAATATTCATTTAAAAGCCATTGGCGAAAATTTCACTGCGCTTTCCACGATTGATTTAAGCGGAAATTATTTGACTACGATAAATACTCAAACCTTACTTCCGGCGTTGGTTTCCATCGATCTTAGTCGAAATAACATACAAACGCTAAACGCGGAAAGCTTAAAAAAATGGCCAAATTTACGACGTATTCAATTGTCTTTTAACCGTTTGGCTCATTTCGACAGCGCTTCGACTAATTGGCCCAAATTAGAAAGTTTAATTTTAAACAACAATCAACTACAACGCATTGAAAGCGGTCAATTTAATCACGCCAAACGCTTGAGATTGATCGATATCAGCAATAATTTGTTGGAAGATATTGAAGAAGGCGCTTTCCGAGGTTCCGTACAAATTAGGCATTTGAAATTATCTTCTAATCGATTAGTAAATCTTAACGAAGGGTCTTTCAACGAGATGGCGCTGTTGGACATTGACATGGGTCACAATAATATTAGCAACGTGCCTCCCAATTTATTTTCGCAAGCCAATGTTCATTCGTTAGTAGCGATTCGCATGCCTTATAATCGATTAAATATACTTCCGATGACGTCGTTGGACAATCACGTGTCAAGTTTAAACGCGATCGATGTGTCCAATAATAAAATTCAACACGTTACTCCCAATTCCGACATTTTGGCCAACGTAAAGTGCTTGAATTTAGCGAATAATCCTTTAACGATGAAATCTCTGCATTCAATTTTCACCGAACCGAAAATGGTTCAAGAATTGGACGTGGCCAATTGCAGCGTCGAAACTTTACCATCTTTAGAAACGCCTTTTTTAAGACGATTAAACATTTCCGGAAATCGTATTTCTATGCTTAATAGAACCGTTTTCCGTCGAGCTACGTTACTGCAGCATTTAGATATTTCCAACAACAGATTATCCGACATCAAAATGGGTCTCAATCCTATTTGGAGCGAAATCCCGGATTTAAAATCGTTGAATATATCTCGGAATTTTTTTAAAGCCATCGGCGAATCAGATTTTGAACCTTTGAAGCATTTGGAAACGTTCGACATGTCTCAGTTATCCGAATTAGGTCGTTTAGGGCACGAATCGCTCATGTATTTATCTAATTTGAAACATTTATTTATTTACGGGTATCCGAGGCTCGGATTTTACGATTTAAAAGGGCTTTTAGAATCAATGAACGCCTTAGAAAGTCTAAAAGTAGAAGTGAAAGGCAACATTTTACGCGACCAATTGCAACCCGCATTTAACTCCCGCCTGGCCTCGTTATCTATCAGTGGGAATGCGATTGACACTCTGACTTCGGTATCTTTTGCCGGTTTAACCGCTTCGAAAATTCGAATTGTAATTGCTAATACTAACGTGTCGCAAATCCCGAACGCCGTGTTTCTGCCTTTACCAATGTCCAGTCAATTAGATTTCGACTTGGGCAATAATCGTATCGCCACGATGAGCTCGCAACTATTGGCTACGGTAGACGAAAAAAAGAACAGGATTCGATTAACCGGACTGAATACCAATCCAATCACCTGCGATTGTCATTTAAAAGCTTTCCACAAATGGGTCATCGAGCAGATTCTACGAGGCAACGAAATGATGGGACAATTGCGTTGCCAACAACCTTTCGAAATGCTCAATAAATCGGTTTGGGCGTTGCAAGACGTCGATCTCACCTGCGAAAAGCCGGTGGTTACTGTCAGTTACGAAGCTAGCACCACTACAATGACCACCACCACGACGACAACGACCACCACTCCAACGCCAATTACGACATCGACCTACGATAAAACGATAGACGAGGAACCGGATATTATTTACGAGGCACCGGCTACAAAATCTATAGACAATAATCTTCCAACCGATCAAAGTTTAGGAAATATTCAAAATTCGTTGACGAATATGGATTCCATGATCATCGGTATCATAGTGGGCGTGGTTGCGTTTGTGTGTATTCTCATCATTATTATTTGTATTTTGAAATTACGTCATACTCATCACGAGCATCGACCTCATCCTCATTACCAAGGATCGGCGTATTTAAACGGTGGGTTAGGCTCTGGAGGACCCGGAAGCGTGCTTCAAGGAGGAGGTTCGTCCTGCACGTGTTCCAACTCGAAAGATATGATGCTGAATGGCTCACAAATTGGTCATCATTACGAATTGAGTTCCAAAATGCAAATGGCCGCAGCCGCTATGAACGGCTCATTGGATAGTCGACGTCATCAACGGAACGGAAACTATTACGTGTCGTATCCAGAAAGTGATAACGGTTGTAGATGACTTAGTTCAAACTAGAATTTGTACTTTAGTTTTCGTGAAAGTATTTTTTTTTAAAGTTATATTTATGGAAGTAGAAATTGTTTGTTATACGAAATGAATAACGAAGTTGTTTGTTTGTTTTTACTTTATTTTGAAAATAATACTGCCAAACAGTGCAATTTCTATTATTAAACTGTTAAGTTATGCGAAATAATCCCAAAAATAAAAAAAGTTTGGTTGAGAAATTTTATAAGTTAACATTTTTATTTAAGAAAATAAAAAGGTAAAAAAAAAAACTGCTGTGGTTTTATTTGATTTTTAAAATGTCTTAATGTTGATTTCCTTTTTTGCTAAAAATTCATCTATTTTAGCATTATACAAGAGATGATAAATCAAGCGATTTCGAGTGAAATACCCGGTTCTCCTGCACAGAACTACTGTGCATTAAAACATCTTTTATGATCGTTCTATATTACACACGTTTAAAAATTATAATAATACTGTATTTACAAATGGTACATTACTAAAAAACATTTAAAATATTGAATATAACCTCAAGGCGGAGGCCATTGTTCCACAAACCTGCTTTAACCGAAGTATGTTATTCGATAAGAAATAGCCCAACTACTGATAGATGTGCACGTTCTAACATGTAGAGTGCATGGTCAGATGCATCAGGGCGAAGAGAATAGTGGTCACTATCTTTATAATACAGTACAGTATTTTGTTCAAATCGGCATGATTTGTAACTTGCCATTATGTTTTTTTTATTCGTCTATCATAAAAGGAAGTTTTTGCGCTCCACTCCGATTTACCTGCAGCTGTTGTCAAACGAGCAGTAACAGCACATTTATCGATGCCGGTGTGACTTTTTGGGAAAATCCAAATTATCATAGGTGGAGATTTTTCTGCTACCTCATCCAATATAGTTTTGGATTTACTCTCAAATGATACCTTAACCGGAGGAGATTGGGTCCTCGATCGCCTTCGAAATCTGTTAAGCGGTGTTGGTCAATTCCTCACTTGCGTAGCCTACTCAAGATCTTTGGTCTCATAGCACCAGCGGTTCACTCACCAATACTTTAGTCCAGATACATCCGTAAGTCAGTTTTTATATTAATAATAATCTAGTAGTCTACATGTACAGTGGCTATTAAATACTCGTATTAAAACAATTATTGTTAAACTATCTAATGAAATTTTATTTGATAAAAATAATGCCAGCACATTAGGTTGAAAGTTTTACTCATCTTTTGCGTTAAATAACTTGTGTAGTATTGCATGCGCAGCATTTACTGGATTTTAAAACGCCACCATGAATTGTATTCCTAATACTGTAATTGAATTAGAGTGGTTAGAAAGGGAGTAAGGGACAGCAAAAATCAAATTAATAAGGCAAGTTGGCAACCTATTAATTTTTGAAGTTGAAAAATTAAGAAACATTTTGTATTAGATTGTAAAATTGCAAAAAAGTTTTTTTTTTTTTTTTAAATAATTACCGGTATTAAAATAAATTTTTATTTGTCAGTATAATAATGTATATGAAATTTCGCAACAGTTGCAGCTCTATAACCATGCTATCTGCAAACAAAATAATTTTTGGTTTTAATGTAGCTTCAAAATGTTCTTTTTAATGGCATTTTATCATTGAATGAGTTTAAGAATGTGGAAATGGTCAAACTTTCATTTCATTCCTGTTCCAGCCAACCACCGTTACAAAGGAGTCCCACTAGAATACACAAATACAGAAGGCACAAATACAATATCATGCTTAAAAGGCGGGGTTATCACATAAAACCAATGTGCTGCTTCTATGGGCTTTGTGTAAACAATCAAAAAAGCTTTGATCTTAAAGCTCATCCTTTTCTCAGATATGTTAAAACAGTGTAAAAAAAGTGCGTCTTAAGAATACAATACATGTGCGCCATGCGATAGTAAAGCCGCAGATTGAACTAATAGTCGGGCCCGGTGATAATTATGGTACAGCAAAAGCAAATGCAAGAAGAAAAAAAGACTTGGAAAGTTTTTTGAACTGTAAGTAGGCCTACTAATTTTGAATTTAATTTTTTTTATCAAGTATTTACAAATAAAACTAAACATACATGCAACTAAAATCGTAATTTTAAACTGTGGACCTATGGCAGTAATTAAAAAAAGGACACGGCGAATGCGTGTTATTAAATTGACCTCAAAGTCACTTACATAAAAATCTAATTGGTGAAATTAGAGGTCATCTAAATGATACGCCAGTATCTATTCCTTTAATGTTATTATTTCCAATTTTTTTTTTTATTATAAAGCTGATATTATTTTCAGCAATTTATAGGCAAATTTGCGTCATATTTTTTCTAAGTTTTAGTAATAAATTATAAGTTTGCAAAATTATTTCCTTAGAAATTTTTAAGAGTGACCGAGCATCGCGTGTTTTTTTTTTATTTTTTATTTTAACACTAAATTCTTAAAACTCGAATTTATTAAAATTTGTAGTGATTCGGACAGGAAACTTTTAAGCTAGAGTTGCCACATTTTGTATTCAAATCGTGCGTTAAACTCAACCCTTTTCTTCTACACCTCTTTGCTAATTATACTATACCATTTTAACGAAAACCAAACTAAACCGCACCAATTCTTAGTTAGCAAATGTTTTTCACACAGTACCGGTATTTAAAAAAAGTTATCGGACAATACGGCTTAGTTTTTATCTTGTCTTCATAATTAGAATAGGGCGTGAGAGAATTAAAATTCGGTTAAAAGCATCGTTTTCAAAGATAGAGCTGAATATACCGAACAAATCGTATTTGCCAAGAATACGCAAATTAAAAAAATTACTGTATTTTCAAGGAATAAAACGTTCGGTCGAAACAAAAAGTCTTAAACTATGTAGTCGCCGTGTATACTGGAACTATAGTCTTTTTCTTAAACGTTTGAATACATTCTACATCTACGAGACTACAATCGCATAATCCGGTTTCGATCAGTGTAGTCCGGATTATAAATTTTCAAACTAACTAAATTTTAATTTAACAAAATCAAAAAAAAAAAAATGGAAAAAATTAGCCTATTACACAAAATTATTTTTTTTTTTTTATAAAAAAAATACTTTTTATTTGTATGCAGTTTTAAAATATATGACACACGAAATACAGTACCGTGCATTTGACTTTTGGTAAGTGGATACAAGCTGTACGTGGTATTGGAGGAACCGATAGTAATTTATTACCCGCACCATGCGAGGTTTCGATTTCAGCAGTTTTAGTATTTTTTAAAAAATTTTATATATTTTTTTTATTGAAATTTGTCCCCTTTGGGATAAGGTTTACAGAATAGTAGTCAGATCGGCGGCAATAACTTGGAATTATTTTTTTAAACGAGTATTAATACGGAATATGCGCGTAAAAATTCTCTGTAGACTTCCGAGTACACTTATTCGATATGTTTTGCAAAGTGCGTGCTTAGCAGTTTTCGTGGGCAACAGGTTATCTATTTGTGTTCGCACGCCTCCATCCGGTTCCACTGTATTTGCACTGATTGCGTAGAGTTGTACTAGAAATTTTGCGACATTAATTTTCAGGAAAAGCAAACAATTTTATATTAATTAATTTTACATGTATTCCTATAATATTTCTTTTAAAGTATGTAGTGAAAAATAAATTGAAGCGAAAATACTTTTTCTTAGACCAGTTCATTTTTAATACCAAAACTATTAATTTTATTTACTCGCGTACATTAATTTATTATACATGTACTCTTTTGTTTTTAAATTAAAACGGAAAATAAAATTTATCAAAGCAAGATAATAATTATTATTACAACTTTACAAGACTCAAATAGCAATTCTAAGACCATAGAACTAATTTATGGCTTTGCAAATTATTATGTAATGTTAACTCAGCAATTGATATAGCTATTGCATTATTTTGAACAAAGTTTAAATCACTTAAATTTAAGTTATCTGTATTTTTAAAACTTTTTTTTAACAAAAAAGAAAAAAAAAATACTTGAGCACGACTTAGTTGTTAGCTCGGAAAACATGCATTTCTTTTTTATAATCATCATTGGCATAAATGGATGAATTTACGGGTCTTGTTTACTCTTGAAAATAAATTCACAACTTAACTCCAATAATTTGCGGCAAAATAGTAAAAAGATAGGGGCGAATTGTGGCGCAATACGGAGTTTTTTTTTTTTTTTTTGATTCCTGAAAATGTTGTTTTATTGAAGATGTTCCCGTTTCAAAATACAGTAACCCCTTCAATTATATAGTACGTGTAAAAACATTTTATTGGGCCGTGCCCATATTTTAAATTCGTTTTATCCCTTTTATTTTATTGGTCGTTTTGCTTAAAAGAGCTGGGCTATTTCAATTGTTTTGCATTTTACTAGCAAAAGGTTTAGCGTATACATTACACGAATAAACGTAAACTAGTTCTAACCGGCTGGGATACATGTTACTATTCTAAACGTCTGCAAGCACATGTAACAAGTATTTGAAAAATGTTTTGATGCTCGCACTCTCCACATAGAAAACATACTTAGCCCCATTTATAATATGTATTTTTGGTGGAGAGGGAGAATCAAGTGGCGCCAGTTACTGTAGAGGCCAACTGCATGACCATCACTCGCTCGCTCTGTTTTAATTGACCGGAAACGATTCATCCATTAACGTCCGAGTGATAAATGACCCAATTTTTTATCTATTTTTTCGGCTTCAATTTCAAATAAAAACGTTGATATTGACACCTTTCAACTTTGTTTATGGCTCGCAAAATATAGTGTGCTTACGACACCTATATTTATGTTACCTCACATTAAAGATTTAATGTCCAAGCGAAGCCAAACCTCTGATTAAAAGTTAAAACGCTCAGTGGAACCGAATTCTTTCGGCGGAGCCAATCACAATTTTTATCTCAGAAAATTATTTCATGCGTTTTTACGTGGAAATATTGCAACCGCGAGGTAACATTCATAATCACTGCCGGGATTTTTAATTAGCATACCGGTATCAAGATTTTTCGAAATAAATTTCGTCATTATTTTTTCTCATTCAATTACAAAAAATATTTTATATTAAATTTTATAATATGAATTAGTACGGTATAAATGTTACTATAATTCGATGAAACTATTAATTAACCTATACCGGTACATAGGCTGTCATTTTTTAATTATTATCATTATCATAGAGATAATATTATTATTTGCTACCATACTTTAATTTTAACATTACCTGAGGTTTAATTATGACTTTTGCAATACGTTATATAGACGTAATTTTAATTATACATGTTTTTATTAATTAGGTTTAAAATAGTTAATTCTTAGCATAAGAAAGCAATTAATGTATGGGTAATTAATTAAGAAGGGTAAACAAGTTTCTATTGTAATAAAATGAATGTTTTTAATGCAATTACAGTAATTGTTGATTCTTTTTTTTTATTATTTAAAAAAAATCATTATTAATTGACATAATAATTTTAAAAAATACTTGGCGGTGCAAAATTAATAATTAAAATTACTCAATAGTTGAGAATGGATAAATTTATAATTTCAATACTATTATGAACTAAATTTAATAAATAAGAGAAAATATGTGCGGCTAGTTTTAACTGGATTTGACGTTAGTAAATCGTAATAACATTTAAGAATTATTTGTTTATTGCTGTAAATTTTAAACTATTATGAAATGCAACAAAATAATGTAATATACTGCAATAAATTAAAAAGGTCAATTAATGAGTGTTTATTATTTTAGATGAAAAAAATGTGTGGTTAGATCTAACTGGATTTGATGTTGTTGATACATAATTTAGGAATTTGTTATTTTTTTTTTTAAATGTCAGATTTCACCATCAACAATATTATACTTTAGCAATAACAAAAAAAAACAAACTAGAAATTATTAAAAAAAAAATAAGTACAAAGCAGCATTAATCATTTAATCGAAAATAATGCGTCATAAGCAACAGGAAAAAGTAAAATTATTAATAAAGAATCGGTGGAGCGCACCTTATACCGGTAATGTCCGGCAAAATCTGATCTACTAATACTACGACAATTGTTTTGTTTTTTTTTCCCCTCTTTTTTTTACTTTTCATTTCTCAAAGGTATTTCGCATAGTTTCCTTTAACAATTAATTTCTTGCGTGTGAAACAGTGTAAAATGATTCTTTAGAATTTAACGCTCAAAATGCATATGAGCCGGCTTTTTACATCTCCCAATCACCTTGAGGGTATTGAAGGCGTGGTCTAATCGCTGATAGAAGCCGACTATTGGTTCATCTTAGTAAAATAGTGACGTAACAAACGTTTGTGAGTGAATTTTGACCTCTTCCACCGCTTACCCTGGCTGTTCATTCATTTCATCGAACGCGGCAGCTTTTAACAGCGACAATTTTGCGTCATGGCTACTGCTATTGCGGTTCGATTAGTATCGCAGCACCAAAGTTAGACGAAACAATTTTTAGTAACTTTTGACAAAAAATACGGAAACGAAAAAAAAAATGTTCCAATAGCAAAAATTATAGAATTATATTAAATTTTATCAGTGTTAAAAAAATGTCTTTAAAATTTATTTTGTTTGAGATTTTGGCATTTTCGAGTGGATTTACTTCCATTTGTGCATTTCCGACGTCTACAATAGCAACTGTAACTACAACGGTGAGTTAATTATTATTGTTATCTAAAAGTTTTAAAAATAGTTACCTCCTGTAAGAAAAAAATAATATTTATAAAGAGTTTAAATTTATTCTGAAAAGCACTTTTATTTTCTAAAATTTTTAAAATAGTGGAAAAGTTTGTTTCGATAAGAGATTCAAAAGTTACCGACACTTTGGACCTTTAAAATTAAAGTTTTACTAATAATTTTTTTTTATTTTAAAAAATGAGTTTTGAAATTTGACTAAAATCGAATTGCTTGTAAGCTTATTGCAATATAAAGCTTTACCGGTAGTTAATAGTTTCTAACAAAACTGTTAATGTGTCGGTCAGGATTGGACATCCAAAACCAAACAAACTTCTTTTTGAAACAAATTTTTTTTGCAAACTTAAAATTTATTTAAAAGTTACAGTAAATAAAATTTAAATAAGCTACAAACTGAAATACCATAGAAAAGAAAACCAGAAAAAAAATGTAGGCTGGTTTAGTTTTGATTATTTTTTGCTTGCCACTTTAAAAAATGCTTTATTTTTATTTGCCGGTTTTTAATTTTAGTGCATTTTTGAACACTATTCTACAGTGAAGCTTCTTTAAGTGCAATTTTTAGAATGTATATTATTTTTTTTAAACAAAATTAATGGCAATAAAAATGAGTTTCGTTTTATTTAAGAGCGAGCTTACTATTTCAGTTTGCGTACAATATTAATAATAATAATAATGTGATTATGTTTGTTTTTTATAGATTGTATCAGATGAGGGTAGTACAACGACAACATTTCGCCCTCTTCTTCGATCTCAAGCTTTAACATCTGTCGCTTACTGCCCCATGTTATCTCTTCGCAAAGAATGTACATGCCAAGATGCGAACGCGCGAGTGTACGTCGTGTGTTCGGCTCTCCATCTGTCCGATTTGGGAGACTTGCAGTTAGACAATATCGGTGAAGGGGCGGCGGTTTGGCTGCTTATAAGTAATAGTCCTTTCTCAACTTTGGGTCCGCGGGCCATCACTACCAGTAACGTGGACGGGCTGCAGATTAACTCCAGCAACGTGAGCCAGGTGCACGACAACGCTTTCGTCAACGTCGGACATTTAAAATCTTTAGCTATGCAAGACAATTTATTATTTGAAATCCCGGTGGAAGCACTGAAACGACTTCCGGCTTTAGAGATGCTTAGTCTGGCCGGAAATCGGATCGAACAAGTGCCCAAAAACGCTTTTACGCAAATGAAAACTTTGTATTATATCAGTTTATCGCAGAATCGTATCGAAAATATTGACAGCGAATGTTTCGGGAGTAACGTGAAACAATTAGCTTTGTCTTCCAATAGGTTGATTTCGCTGAACAATTCCGTGCAGTACCTGTCCAAGTTGGAATGGTTACTATTGACCGATAATCAATTGACGTCGTTAAACCATCAACTCGTTAATTTACAGTCGCTAACTACTTTACACGTCGGGATGAATAATTTGAGCGATTTGGGCGATTCGTTCCGACACCTGCAGCGTCTCAAAACCCTCAATTTAAGTCTGAACAACGTGGAGAGAATTGAAGAAAATGTTTTCGAGAATTTAATATCCATAACAACGTTGGATTTATCGCAAAACGTCATTACTCAAGTGACGCCGAACGCTTTCCGAAATTTAAAAAAACTGGCGATTTTGGATTTACACGGGAATAGGTTGAGCAGTGCGGAAGAATTTTTAGAACCTATTTCGCGCTCTCTGATGCGTCTCTTCCTAAACGATAATCGATTAACCAAGTTCGATTTAGTCATGAGCGGTCTGCGGCACTTGGATTTGTCGGAAAACGGATTACGATCGATTTTTGAATCGATTCATCAGGCTCATGTTAGCGGAGTGGGAGCCGGTAAACACTTTTTACGACTGGAACGTCTCACTCTCAGCGGGAACCGATTGGAACGCCTCCCCGAAACGCTGAGATTGTTGACGCCGGCGCTCGTCGATTTGGAACTGGATCGGAACGCTTTTACCAGATTCGAAGATGCTTTGGGCGGGGAAATCGGAACGTGGAAACGATTGAAAAGTTTAAATTTGAGCGGGAACGCGTTGGAAACGCTGTCGTCGCGCGTCTTTAACGGTCTGGTTACGGTGTCCGAACTCGATCTGTCACGTAACCGCGTGAGCCGGATCGAAGCGGGTTGTTTCAGTCACCTTCAAGAATTGGAGAACCTCGATCTCAGTCATAACAGATTGGAATACCTCGACCTTGGACTTTTCGACGGTCTCCACGCTCTTCAAGAACTCACTTTGGCCAACAACCTTCTGCGGGGTGGACACCAAATGACCTTTGAACTCTTAACTAATCTCAACCACTTGGACCTCTCCAATAACCAACTCGTGACCTTACGGTACTTCCTGACTCCTCTCAAACATTTGCATATGCTCAATGTGTCGTACAATCGGTTAACCGAAGTGGACGGACCGGATGTGGCTGAACTCAAAGAGTTAAAAACGTTTCACGCGGCGCACAACCAAATCTCGTCGATAGGCACCACTCAACAGGTAATAACATCTCTTGTTACATTATTTATTAGTTTTTTCTTTTTTGATTTTTGAGGATTTTTTTGATTTATATTGGTTGGGATCGTTTTTTGTTGTATATTGATTTTTTTTTAAATTATAGGAATTTTTTTTTTAATTTTTAAGGATTTTTTTGAATTAAGTATGGGTCTCCTAGTTGTTGTTGTTTTTTTTTTTTTGAGGATTTATGGGTCTTCTACCGTAGTTTTTTCTTTTTTGATTTTTGAGGATTTTTTTTGATTTATACTGTTTGGGATCTTTTTTTGATTTATATGGATTTTTTTTTTAATTAAAGGAATTTTTTTTTTTTTTTTTGATTTTCTGAAAAACACGTGTAAAAAAAGTAATGGGGGAATTCTGTGACATTATATAAGGGCAACCGAAAATTACATACAGTAATATCAAATTATCATTAATACATAAATAAAGGTATGAAAAATTTGAAATATTCCCAAAATAAGCAAAAAATATTTGTGAAATTGGTTAAAAAACCGTGTCATTTCAAAATTTCTCGTGTAAAAAGAGTACGGTATGAAATTTTATTTTGAAACAAATTCGTGTAAAAAAAATCCGTGTAAAAACATCACTGGGTGTACTGTAGTTCTATCAAGTTGAATTTCGAATATCGAGTAACGCAGCTAAAGATTGGAAAAATTACATGCGCGAGGTATGATGGAAATGGAATAGCATTAAAATTGCTTATTTTCTATATGCCCAATGCTAGAATTAATTCTTTATTAATTCGACATACTGTATTTAATTGCTTAAAGATTAAAACATGATTAACTATTTACCGGTATTTACCAACAATAAATTCATATTGCGGCACTGTTTAGATGCGAGACGATAGCGAGAACGGGTACTTAGCGTATAAATTAGGAGACCCGAATGCATCACATGAAATAGATGCGTTTTGACATTTTATTTATATATTTTGTATTTTATATTTTGGTGTAACTTATATTCGCAGCAAGAAAAACGTGAAAAACGCAGCAGATTCTGGCTTTATTGTTGTTTACATTTTTTTTGGGTAGAAAATGAGGACAAATTTGTAAATAATATTGACCTTGATTTATCTGCAGTAAAAGTAAAGTGGGTAGAAGGTTTAGCTTGTCATTGATAGAAAAAAATAATAATTTATAGATCGAGATTTATTTCACTTTATATCAGTACTTAAATGTAAT
>JAQGAY010000874.1:0-19061 GCA_034698085.1 Polydesmus angustus | reverse complement strand
ATCGTTTGCCTAGTAATTTTAGCACTTGAAAGATCTCTCTTATTTACTATTCATTGATGTACCGTAATAAACAACTCATTTTGTTTGTTGATTTAACAGATGATTATAATAATTAATTAATTCTTGTTTTTAATCGTTGTTGCTCCCTAGCTTTCCCAGTCAAATCAGTAAACTTAAACGCTAAGGTCGTTTAGGGTCGTTATTATTATTATTTAGAACTAATTGCGTGAAATTATTTTATTTAAATAAAAATGTACTTTTAGGTCAATTTATTTTTTGATTTTATTGTTTTCTCAATTAAAATACTCGTAATACGGAGTATATGATATTCTATTTAACTATTAAAAAAGTTTGTGAACCTTTATGAAAATCATTAAATAGGTTCTAAACGTTTTCTTATTGTATTAATAATATGACTTTTGGCTTCATATTTAACTATAGTAACTAATGATTTAAATCATTTGCAGTCGTTAAGCGTTACTTAAAAAATTGGCAAAAATTTCTGTATTAAAAGTGCAGTGCACTTTTTTTTATTAACTCTAGTCTTTAAATGTAAATTTTGCTCTTTTATTTTGTTTTAGTTCAAGACAGTATAAACAATTAACAATGCTACTATTATTTAATACATTGTAAAAACAAAAACATTGACGTTAATTAATTGAATTATTGCATTATTGAAAATAATTAAGAAATAGGATCTTTGAACAATTGTCTTTTCTTTCTTCTTTCTAGCTGTTTGTTGTGAACCGGCGTTACCTCGAAGAAAAAAATATCCAGAATTAGCTTATCGAAGTCATGAGGTTTTAAGGATGGCTAACGGTGGCGGTGAATCGTCCGATTCTTTGGACAACGACACCCTTACTTGCCATGATAACGAAACCAGAGCCAGGGTAATTTCTATTCGGGCAAGTTGTGTCTCAAACATTATGTGTTTTGTTCGTAAGATGTGTAGAAATAGTTAGAATTTGTTATAGTTTTGAATGTATTTTTTGTATTTTGCATTTTTATCTTGCATTAAATTATTATTAATGGATAATTGCTAATTTCAGTCTGAGTACCGGAATAAAGGACGAGGAGCTGGTAGTCCACGAAGCAAGTCTGTCGATCCATATCTTTCTCGGCGACGCCCATTGGTATGCTTTAATTATAAGCTTAATTTCTTGCTTCTTTAGTGCTAATATAATAATTGCTCAGGATAGTAATTATTAACTTCAAAAAAATGTCAATTTAAAAAAAAATACCTGATCGATACTGGGTTCAATAAACTGTTTACCAAAAGAGTTTACTCAAAATAATGCTTAATTTTTTTTAAGTGAGCACTATAATTATTTTTAAATTCTAAAGCGAAACAAATAAGCCCCAAAAGCATTATACAGTATACAGTGTCGTATTCAAAAAAAAAAGCATTTACCGGTAATTATAACAAACTAATGTAAAATGCTTAATTTAATATTTTTTAATTTAAAATAAAAATGCAAGATTAGTTTTAAAATATTTTGAACCCCGCTGTACTTGAATTGCTCTTTAAGTTCGAACATTTTATAATAAATTATTTTTTCGATTGGAATAATAGTCAGCCGTGATTCAACTGGGCACTGCAGGTGGAGCAGGTATGCCATCGTCTCGCCAGCAATTACCATTGGAGCATCGTCTACTATATCGTCGTAGCCGTTTAGATTTTAAACCACCTGATCACCTGGTAAGTTTTACTTTAAATTTTTATTTATAAAAATATTAACGATATAATTATTTATGAGCAGTTGATGACGCAGAGTTTTCCTCCAGCAGCGCATACTCAACTCCCTCCTCCGGTTGGAACCAATGGACCAGAATCGGGTAAATCATCATCTAAGGTTATTCGAAAGTCCACTGAATATCGTTCCCAATTTGCTTGGCCACATATGTCTTCAGAATCAATTCCACAAGCGGATCCGGCAATTTCTAATTCCACTACGGCTCCGAGAAAGTCGATTTCCATGGGAGCCATTAAAGTTGATCAGCATGCAGACAAAGGTCAGAATTTTATTTCATTACCGTACATGTACCGGTATTTGTTTTTCGTATTTTTCTTCAAACAATTTGTAATTTGCAGGGAATAGAGGTCAGTTGCCAGTGGAGGAGGAAATTATTGTTGCTGAAAATGTTGGCGGTATGACAGAATCTGGGCATCCGCAAGAGGAAACCGTGGAAAAACGAAAATTAAAGTACGTGAATATTTTTGTGATTTTCGAGTTTGTTAAAGTGCTGAACATTATTCGAATTGAAAAAATTACGTCTTAATTGTTTTTTTTGAAAACATATTTAAATTTTTAAAAACTATTTTATTAAACTTTACAAATTTTTTTGCGTAATAAGGTTTCGTACTTTAGCAGAATCCATTTTTTGACTTTCGTATTGAATTTAAATTTAATTGGTTTTTTTCAAATAGAATTGGTAAATTGAAATTTAAAGCATGTTGGTATTTTTTAGATAAATTTTTTAAAATTTGCTTTTTAAAAACTTAGGAAAATTAAGACGGAATATAAATCGAAATTTCGTGCTCCGTCCAAGTACATGTATACGAATGGGATTTGGAAAGCGATGAGTCGTTCAGCTGAATCTACGGAAATAGTACAGGTGGTATCCATTAAACGTGACTGATAGAGGTTTGTGTCTTTTATTGAATTGTTTTGCTCAGGATGCGGAAATAATCGAAATGAAAGAATCTTGGTACGATGAAGTAGCAGAACTTCGTCGAAAAGCGGGCGAATACAAGTGTCGATCAGTCGTTGGCAATTTCCCAATTCCTAATAGTCGTCAAGAGATGATAGAACAAGTCTCACTGCGCAGTAATTTATCTGCCTTGGCATTGGCTACTACTCCAAGGTAATGCTGCCAAAATTCACCGCACTTTTATATTGTTATGTTTGTTTGAAACGATATATACTTTAAGTTAGAGTACTTATAATAACGTATTGTGTCAAGGTTAATCTTGACATTATCGTACCAATTGACAAAATTAATGCGTTTATTTGTCAATGGAAATTTAATTTTACACTATAGATGTAATTACGTATAGTAGCATATTATTGTTACTTAATATAAAAATAGTTTAGAGAGAATTTATATTTAACCAAACAAATCAATTAATGAAATTTGACTGAAATTTATTTTAAAGTAAGTCAATTTTATTTAATTAATATATAATTGGGATTTTTTATGGAAATATTTATTGTCAATTATTTAACGAAGTTGACATTATTATACACTAGATTAGAACTTTCGATTTAGTTAATTTTTATGTAAGTTTTATTTTGATGTTGATCAAAGTCAGCATGCCAGTCAATTTAATTTTTGCTTGCAAATGGCGGTATGGAATGTTAAATATGATGAGAGTTGATTTGTTGTTGTGACTATTGATGGCGAATTTTCTCGATCGAGTAGAGAAAAAGATAAAGAAGAGCAATCGAAGGCGAAGAAATCGCTCTTAAACGAACGAGCCAAACGAGAAAGAGGCAAAAGTAGTGCAAAGGCCAAAACAACAGCGACAACAACAACTACTACCTCTAGTACTACAACCAAATACATTCCTACTCATCATCCTCATACATATGTGTATGTCATAAAACAATTCATTCAGCTGTTTATTATTATTTTACGTTACGTAATTTATTAGAAGAATGAGCTAATGTTATTATTTGTTGCAGTTAATTTTTTTTTTTGATTTTTTAATTACTTTTATTTGATATTATGCTATTGATATCAATCTTCATCAAACCGCTTTTATTATATTAGCATATTATAATCACATTGTTAATTATTTTCTAGCAGCGTTAAGCAATCTAAACAACTTCCAGTTGGCGAATCAGGCAGCCATGTTGATGGGCACGTGGCTAGTGGAAGAACTTCCCAGGCAACAGTTCGTCATCATCTTGAAAGGACAACCCCGACATCAGGTCTGATGTAACTTAGATTAAAGTTTTTTTTTTATTAAATACAATGTATGTATAGGAGAAACTGGCGTTTTAATTACTTCGCCAACAAGGGATCATAAATTGGAACCTGTTCAATTGCAGCGAAATCGAAGTAGTAAAAAAGAAAGCAAGAGCAAATCAGCTCAAAGATCGACATCAAGAGCGACTGATGAACCGTCCACCAGAGCATCTTCGATTACTCCTACAGGTTAGCACACATTTTTTTTTATTTTAAATTTAAGAGTAAATTAAATACTAGTATACGATTATAAAGGTAGAACAAGTGCAATGAGTACTCACAAATCTCCAAAACGTGCTGCTAGGCCTATGTCGATGATTGTCCCAGGTTCAAAGTCAGTTGTAAACGGAAGTTGGAATGCCACCCAGGAGCCTCTTCAAAAAACTGACACTAAACATCCCAGGCCTAGTAATTGTTTTAGCTAGAACAAAAATTAATTAAGCACGTATTTATTTTTTATGCTTTGATATTTTAACAAAAATATTGGTGTAGCGACTTTGGCCACTAGTACCACTGCAAGACCCAGAACAGCACCTGCTGCAAAATCAGAGCCTCCAGCAAAAGTTCACATGGCAGGGCATTCTAAAGGTATAAATATTTATTTTTTTTTTGTATTAGAAAAGCTTTTTTATCTAATACCGTATGTTAAATTTGTTATAAGCTGTAACGAAACCCTCGTCTGCCATTACTAAAGCTGTACAATCAACAATTAAGCCTGAGCACGAAGAACCCAAAACAATAGTTAATGGAAATGACGAACAATCACGTATTAAGGAAGAAATTGGTGCGTAATTGAAATTTTCTTTCTTTTTAGAACAAAAATATAGCTGGTTGTTGTTAGATGCTGCCTATCGCCTAATTAGTAGTAAATGCCAAGAAACGTTGGAAAATAGTCGTAATAAGGAAGAGGATGACGAGCTACAAAGGGAAATAGAAGAAACAATTAAATTAAGATCTCCACCTGAACCGACAAGGGTAAAATCACCGGAACAGATAATGGTCAAATCTCCAGAGACAGTTAATTGGACAATTCCGTTGGAAACTAGAATTAAATGGACTAGCGGTCCCACTAAAGCTGAAGGTGAGGAGAACACAATTTAATCGTTTTCTATACAATTGGAACTCTGTTTGTTGCTGAAATAATTTTTATTTACTAAATAAAAAAATAAATGCGTTGTTTATTTTTATTTCAATAAAGATGATAATGAACGTTTGGGATATGGTGAACGAATTAAAAGTCCTCCATTGATAGCATCGCCTGTTCAAACTCCGTCTGCCATAGTTGTAACATCTCAGCCTCCTGGTAAGATAATTATGATGTATATGCAAATTTTAGTTTTTTTAATGTGATAAATGTATTTGGTTTGGTGTGATATTTATTGTTGGAATGACGGTTTTTTTAATTACTGTATTATTGAATGTCCCCAAATATTGTTTCTATATTTTTTTGAATGTGTTAGATGTTGAACAAATGGACACATTTATCCAGAATGGAATTAGTGAACCTGAGTCGATGACTTCATCCCAGGACTTTGCTATTTAAATATTCTGTTGACACCTTTATCAATCATTTCTTTATACTTCCTCATATAATTTTTTTGGTAAATGCAATTTTCATCTGCATGAATTTATTTATTGTTTTATGCTTATACAATATTTATTGATTACATAGGAATGAAAAATTCTCATTTGAGGTTTTTTTTTTGAGGCTTGTTAGATTAGATGTTTTAAGAATATATTTTTGCTGATATTTAATGTAATGACTTTTCTCAGCACAACTATCAAAATGCAGCCCTAGCAGCGAAAGTTCTCAAATGCCCCGTAGTCCTTCGCTGACTTCCCCTTCCTCCGGTCGATCTTTGGCTTCAGACGTTTTGGAAAAAGCTAGAACACGGTTTGATCAATTTTGGGGTAAATCTAAGGATAAATAAGCAACGATTATAGATTAATTATTATATCTTCAATTGTTACCGAATTCAGCTTTGACAACCGGAATTTAATCCTTACCTTAAATTTAGTTTTAGGTTGTTATGACAGAGTTATTATTTTAAATTTTTTATGGGACATTTCGAATGCGATAAAATTTTGAAATATGCGAAGGCCTTATAGTTAGGAACTCGATATAACGAAATCACATTCCTATTATTATTCCTATTTAAAAATGAAATTATTTGTTATTTTAATGAAAATGATTCGTTGACGATCATTTTTATGCCAATGACTTATGAATTTGTTTTAATTATTTTTGTTAAATTTTTATTATTTTTTTAACTAGCGTTTTAAATAATTTATTTTTGATTTTTGGTTATTTTTTGTTGAAAGTTATATATTTTTTTGTTATTTTATGATACTGTTTTTTTTAACATTGAAAGTGATCGAATTTATAATTGAAATTTTAAGGTGGTTATACACGCATCTAAGAAAAACGCTCAAGTCTGCGATTGAATAAGTAACCACGTTATTGCAAACGTTTTCAATTTAGTACATTTGTAACTTGTGATTATAATTTTGAGGTATATTTCAATGTACTATAATATTTGTAGATTTCTTACATGAGCATTCTGAAATTTTTAGCCGACAAAAAGTGGTTATTGCATAATTATACATGTACACTAACTCCTAATTAGAATAGTCATCCAATTATAGCGATAAATGCAGCTTTTAAAAAAATTTTGAAAATTGTTATCTTTGTTGAGTTGGTAAATTCCAGTAAAAAAAATTGATAGGGCCTACGCTATTTAAGTAAAGGAACGCTGTTTTCTATAAATCAATTGACGATTGATTCGCGGTAATTCTTTCTTGTTGATGGTGATCTCTTTCTGTATATTCCAACAAATGTGCTTTACTAGTATAAATGTTGTTTAGGTGGCAAAGAGTTTTGAAAGATTTAAATGTATATTGGAAGTTTTCAGAGTACAGTATTTTGTTTGTAACATCACATGAATTCCAATTCTCTGTGATATAGGCCTAATGCATAATCGAAAATTATAAATCTCATGAATGCCTGATGGGTAAAAATTTAATTGTAAGATAATAAACTTAAAAGAAATTAATTATAATTGCTTGCAGAAAATATTAGTTGCTTTAATTTTTTCGCAATACAGTAATTTAAGAGTAGCCTACATGTTTAAATTTCTTAAAAATATTACATTATTTTATTTTTTTCAATTTTATTGCATGCGTAATGGACAATTTTGTTTTTAATTTTTTGTAAACAATATTATTAGAGAATTATTTTAATAATTACCGATAATAGAAATTAATAAGTAATGTAGATATAAGATTTTTTTATCATTTTTATTAAAGTCAATGAAAAATAATTTAACCAATTTAAAACTGCCGCTGAATTGGTAATAACCAATTACGAAAGTGTTAACAGCGCATGCGTGATATCTAAGCGTCACTTCCGCCATATTCAAACATGTCTGCCGAATCCACCATGGAGTCTGAAAACGAAGAAGTTTTAGTTCCAAAACCACCTCCTTCTTCTGATATACCCTTACCAAATATATCACGGATAAAAAATAAAATAAGAAGACAAGCAGAATATGTTAAACTTCTCAAAGCAAAAAAGAAGGTAACGAAAGCAATAAAAAAATGAGTTCTTTAATGCTCTTAACTGAGCTCGTCACGTGGTCGGTTTTATTTCAAAGCGTGATTGTTAATATTTTAGGCGAAGTTGGAAGCCAGAAAGAAACGTAAAGAAGAAGCTGAACGACTTGGAGATGCCGTAAATTTATATGCTATTTAGTTTTATGGTAATATTGTTGAAACAAGTAATATTGTCATAGGCTCCAAAACCGGTTACTCGTACCTTGGAGAACACCAGAGAGCCCGATGAGACTATGGTTAGAGGAATAGACGACGAAGTGCTGAAAGATGAAGAAATGGACGAAATGTCTATGTATTTTAGAAATGAATATGAACCAAAAGTTTTAATTACATCGTCGGATAATCCCCACACTGTTAGTACTTGTTGCATGCAATCAATTATGAATACAACTATGATAAAAATTAACATATCTAACGGTGTATTGTTTACGGCAGGCAACCAACAGATTTTGTCGTGAATTAAGTATGATAATTCCTAACTCGAAGGTTTTGTTTCGGTCTCGAGCCAGTATTAAAAAATTAGTTCTCCGGGCTCACGAAAAAGGATTTACAGATTTGATAGTTATAAATGAAGATCGACGACATCCAAGTAGGCTACAGTATTAAAATATTCAGTTTTTATGAATTTAGTTTTAACGAAAATGTTATGTTTATTTAAGATGGATTATTACTTATTCATTTGCCTGAAGGTCCTACTGCTTATTTTAAAATAAGCAATGTAAGATTATGTAAACAGATTAAGGTAGGAGTTGAATTCAATTTCAAAACTTCAAAAATAACACTGTATTCAATTAATCTAGAATTGTGGCGAGATGACTTCGCATCGTCCGGAGATGATATTAAACAATTTCAACACTAGATTGGGGCACACTGTCTCTCGAATGTTGGCTGCGATTTTTCATTATGATCCGCAATTTAAAGGGAGACGAGTTGTCACTTTTCATAATCAAAGAGACTATATATTTTTTCGTCATCATAGGTAAAACCCAAATATTTTTAATTGGTTTTAATATTAAATAATTTATTTAAAAATTTATAGATACGAATTTCGAAATGCAAAGAAGGTTGGTTTGCATGAATTAGGCCCGAGATTTACATTGAGATTAAAGTCTCTGCAGAAGGGTACCTTTGATTCAAAGTTTGGAGAATTTGAATGGGTTCTGAAGGTAAATTTAAAAATGAAAGATTTTTTTTTTAATTTTGAAATTAATTTGAAACATTGATTCTGGTTTTTTTTAGCGTCATGAAATGGAAACCACTCGTAGAAGGTTTTTCTTATAAAAAAAATAATTTATATTTCTATTACATGTATATTAATGGGATTAAAAACGATTTATCAACATTTTTTATTCGTACATGTACTGTATAATGTATGATTTGATAAAAGAAAACATCGCAGCAGAATGATGCTACCGTAGTTGGACAAAATTACAATACTTTTTGTTAATGGCGTCCTTATCTTGGATGTCAATACAATTTACGAAGTACTAGGTGGCGTTCCATACTACTAAAAATGGGTCAGTAGTGCGGTATTTTCAGCCAAGAGTTGAACAGAAATTGAATGCAAACAGAATGAGATAATTTTTATTTTATTCGATAAAATAATGCCAGGTTAGTACATTATTTATTTTACGCAATCCATTAATTTTAATTCATTATCATAAAGTAATTATTTCTTTACAAATGGTATAAATTGAAATGTACCGGGTTGTAATAATTATTGTGATGTCACATATCTGCAAAACCTGTACAGTTTTGGCAATGTTTCACTGATTTTAATTGTGTTTTAATGTTTTTGCTTTACCGCAGATATTTAAGTGTCTGTTGAAGAAAGATCGCGGAAAATGTTTCGCAATAATAAGACGCATTCATTTTACAGTATACTTCCCTCATGACTACGACAGCTTTCGATGACAAAAGAAGCTAATCTCAATCGGCATTATTCTGCTTTATTTGCAAAGTTAAAATTTATTAAACTACTGTGAAACGTGGATTAATCTAAAGAATGTCTTTTCTACGTTGCTGCCTTGAGCCCCACATTTTTGAGAGTGTGCTTAAGAAGTGTGCAGATCCACATTGTGAGTGATCAAATGCATCACCTCAGCACGTCACATAAATTTTCTCGTACAGTACAATGTATTTTTTTTTTAAAGTTTAATTATCAGGCACGTGTGTAGTAGAAACTTAATTGTTTTATTTTGAGAATAACATTTGTTGATTCCTTCCTGCCTGCAATAAGTGTCAATTCATTTTTATGTAGTTACAATCTGATTACTACTTATTGATTTATATTTTTCGGGTTTTTCATTTTATTTTATGTTTTAGATTAGAGAATGCTTTATAACTTTTTTAATATGACGATTGTTAATTATATTTCTTTTACGTATTAAACAGGTTGCTGTGGGTGTTGTTTGGCATTGAGGCCAAGATATAAACGTTTGGTTGATAGTATTTTTCCTGTCAACCCCCAAGTCAGTAAATATTATATTTATTAAAAAAATATAGCTTATTTATTTATTACTATTATATTGGTTGATTTAAGGATGGATTGGTCAGAGGTAATATGGAAAAGTTGACATTTTACGCATTGTCATCACCGGAAAAGTTAGACCGAATTGGTGAATATCTTCTTCAAAGGGTAGCAAGAGATATATCGCGTCATAGGAATGGGTATAACATTCATAAAAGTTTCGTATTATGTAAAATATATTAATTTGTTTAAAAGATTCGTAATGGTAGCTGTTGAAGCTCTTGATCAGTTGTTAGTGGCTTGTCATTCCCAAAATCTTAATTTATTCGTGGAGAGCTTTTTGAAAATGGTGCAGAAGTTACTAGAAACTACTGATTCTCAGTTGCAGCTGTTGGCGACGCAATCCGTAAGATTTTATTAAGTTAATATCGAATAAGATTAGGTGAACGTTTCATATTTTACAGTTTGTGAAATTTTCCAATATTGAGGAAGATACTCCATCATATCATCGACGATACGATTTTTTTGTTTCGAAATTTAGTTCCCTTTGTCATTCGAATGCTGAAGATGCTGGTATACGGAGAAAGTATGTTTTCTTATTATATTTATGTTTTTCTTTTGAGGTTTTATTTTTATTTTATATGTATTAAGACTTCGAATTGCCGGTTTGAGAGGTTTGCAAGGCGTTGTGAGGAAAACTGTGAGCGATGACTTGCAAGTTAATATTTGGGAAAAAACTCACATGGATAAAATCATTCCATCGCTTTTATTTAATATGCAAGACGAAAGGTTAAAACTTAGGATTTAGACAATTTTGTTGTTTTTTAAATTGCTTTTATTTTTGGATTTTTTGCTAATTTATTAGAACGTTTCCAATACCAAAAGACACTACTGACTTCCGGTCTGAGGATGAGCCGGCTTCTTTAGCTGAAACTTGTTTGAGGGAAGTTGCTGGAAGAGCTACGTTTGGAAATGTTAAAGCTGTTTGTCAACCTATTCTTAAGTAATTAATTATATTAAGCAACATAATAATCTTAAATTAACATAATGTTATATTTTTTAGACATTTTGATAATCACAAATTATGGGTTCCAAATGAGTTTGCTGTTCATACGCTAAACATTTTGGTATTTTCAATAAAGGTACTAGTTAATTTTGATTTTATTAATTTATAAAATAAATTTGTCGTTATATACAATAATGCTTTTTATCAGTCTCAATATACCCCTGATGTCATGCAAATTTTATTAACGAATTTGGATGAGCATGCAAAATCCAGTGCTCGAATTCGAACTGGCATGGTAGACAGCATTGCAAGAGTTACTGCAATAGCAGCTGGGGAAGCAATTGGTAGTGTTTTGAAATTTACTTTTTAAAATGCATTTAAAATTTAATTTTAAATTTAAATCAAGGTCCTTCAGTGGTAAGCACTGTAAATTCACTTTTGACTCATTTGCGGCGATCTGCAGACAGCCGATTAAAAGAAGAAAAAGTGTTCCAGGATTCTATAATTAATGCATTAGGTCTTTAATTGGATTACATTTATATCAAAGAATTTATAAGAATCTTTTTATAAACGTTGGGTTTTTAGGAAGCTTTGTGAAAAGTCTTCCCGATTATCAGAAAATCGAAGTTATGATGTTCATTTTAAGTAAAGTTCCATTGCCAGACCAAACTCATTCACTTGGAGAGGGAGATGTTGTTGTTCAGAACAAATTATTAAAATCACTGCTTAAAGTAAATATCTGTACATTTATATATGAAATTAATCTTATTTTACTATTATTATTACGATACAAATAGGTAGCGACTAAATACTCCACTGTGCAGTTAGCTACAACATTTCAAAGTCAGTTTATTCAACCTTTACTTCGAGTTTCACTTGCTCCTGAACCTGATGCGCGATTAGTCGTACAACAGATTCTTCACACTTTAATCGATCGACATAATAATATAGATAAAGTGCACAAACCGAAGTAAGTTATTTTAAGATTAAAAATTTTTCAATTTAATGTACAATTTTAATTAATGTGTACGTTTTAGTTTGGACGTTGTAACCGGGGGCGATTTAAATACTGATAAATGCTCCCGGCAGGACGTTATGTTCATGAAAAAAAATGGACAAGATCTTTACATGTGTGTTTACAACAATATTCAGTTTAGTAATAACAGGAAGGATAATTTCGATGCACTTCACGCTACCCTTTTTCTTTTGGCGATTGAAGTATCAAACGAAGATATTATTGTTGATCTTATAAGATTAACTTTAGCAATTCAGGTTGAACTTGTGGTCTTTAGAAATTGTGTTAATTTTTTACTAAATTGATATAAATATTAAAATTAGGAATTGGCAATATCTAATCCCATGACGGAACAACAACGCTGTCTTGTTCACTCTACTGTAGCACCCCTTTTTAATTTATACTCTTACTTAACTTCTGTTCCTTCATTCTCGCAATATGTCGAGAAAGTTATCAAGCAGAGGAAAGAGGAAGCTCCGTACTTGCTACCAGACTTTGCAGCAGATGAACCAACTACTTTAACAATTAAGGAAGATCTTTTGTTTGATCACAACGCGATTATCGAATCTTTTAAAACAGATGAACACGATACTTCACGTTTGCAAATGTCTTTCGTTCCAAAGAACGCTTTTGGTAAGTTACTTTGTTGATTAGGAAAATCAATTGAAAAATAATTATTTAATGGTTGATAATTCTAGAATCTTCTAGTGTAACAAGAAGTATGAGCGATCTAAATTCAATAAGCGTTGAAGTAGACAGTATTAATTCATCTCCGGGTATTACAAGGGTAATATTTTAAGTTTTATTTTTATTATGTAGCGTTTTTGTAAGTTTATTTCTCAATTTCCCCATCATATCTTAGTTAACGGAATTTATAGCATGTGAATTGCATATTTGCATCGCTCGAAAAGCGAATTTACTATAATATTAATAGCTAATACGGAGTATTTTTCAAAAATAATATGGAAAAATTGCCTAATGGTCGATTTCAATATTATTTTTTGGATAAAATTCGGAGAAAAATGTATTGGGGGGAAAAGCTTATTTTAAAATGCTTATACAGTATTTGAAAAAAATAATATTTAGAAACATCCTGAAGAGGAAATAACTGTCGAATCTTTGAAAAAAATGATGGCTGAACCCCTTGACAATGAAAAGCAAGCTGATGAGGTGCGACGACTTCAAATTCTCGAATATTTTCGAACGGCTGCTTTTGAAGATCTTGTTGCTAAATCAGAATCAAGAGTAAGCGACCGAATTAATATGTAGTGAATCGACAAACGATTTAAATTTTTTAAATATTGATGTAGACGGACCAGTTGCAGAATCGTTTGAATGAAATATTCAGTAAAATCGGCCCAGGAGTTTATTCGAGTCAGTACGGAAGTCAGGAGCATAGTCCTCGGCCACCTAGTAGCCCAATTACGGGTCATAAAATTGGTGAAAAAACGGATGTGGAATGGGTGAAAACCAACGGACCTCCTGTTTACGAAATAAGGTTTCCCGAGCTGTTTGTGTTCTAGAACGTTACGGTAGGAAATCACGTTTATTCAGTATTATATAGCAACTATAATATTAAATTAAAATATGAAATTAGCTGATTATAATTGTAAAAGTGGTAAATTGTTAAAGGTAATTTTAGTATATTTAAATATTTTAAATAATGTTATGTCACTGTATTTATTATTAATTAACCAACGAAAAATATATCCTTTCGTGAATTAATTTATCGATATACCGTGATTATATTTGAAAAAGTAATTAAAAATTTTCAATACAATCCAAAATTTTCTGTGAAAGTCTTAAATATAATTTTAAAATAATGTTTTGTTTTTTTTTTAAAAAATTATGATTATTTTTTAAATTATATGCCATAAACTGCAGGTCAAATCTGGCGATTAGTTCTTCATCATTTGTACCGTTTGTTTGAACAAATTCAGTTGAAAATTGGAATTTCAATAATCGTAAAAATTAAATGTTTAAAATTAATGTGATCATTATTTTTTTGAAATCTAAAGCAATAAATGAAGTTAGCAATTGACTTTTGAAATATATATTGCTGACATTTTATTTATGTTGATGGCATTTTGTATGGGAATTTGGCCATAACAAAAATACCGTGTACGAAAGTTGACTTAACTTAGTTTATTCGTTTATTTATTTTTTTTGCCTATTTCGATAAATGTTTATTTGTTAACATATAAAATGCGATGAAATGTAGAAAACTTTAAATGTCAATTACGTTAGTGTATGTGGCAAATTGCTAAAACATTGAACTGGATAAAACCAAACCACCCACCGTATCACGAAAATGAAAACATTATACGCTAAAAAAGTCGGCACCTGCCACAGATGGTATCTAATTAATATCAATGTCGCAATTTAATCGTTGATTTACTGTGCAAAATATCGAGCTCTTGAAAAGTTCCGCGGTAAATCTAGTCAGATGATTGAATTTAGACAGTTGGTTACTTAGTCTGATGTTACGCTTTTTATTAATAAATCAATTGTTTTACGAACAATATTATTAATCAAAAGACAAAAGATGAGTTTTGATCGGAGTATTCTATTATATAGAACTCGATTTAAAAGTGCAATCATTTTCCTACAATATTTTGTGCTATTCTCAATTTATCAAGGTAATAATTATTATATTCATTATTTTTTACAATTTCAGTTAATTTGAATCACGATAGTATATTAATACAACCAATTTGAATTAACGCAAGTTTAATGTGGGTAGTAGTAACATTTATTTTTAATGTGGATTTTGTACTTGAAATATTTTCAAAAACGAAAAATCCATCGATATTTTTAAGGCATTTTAATTTGCGAAAAAATTCAACTACTGTACCTGTATTTTGAAATATACATTAGAAACATTTTCATAGTGGTATATTACTTTTATTGTTTAGTTTTTAATTTTGTTTTTTGAAGTTTACGGTGCCGCGGAAAATAATAGACGAGACCTAGGAAATTTAGCTCTCATGCTATCAGTGCAAACGAGAAGGAGCGCATTGCTATATAATAATTACGGTCGGTTTTGTGGTTATGGAGGTGCCGGTGAGCCAATTGATTCAGTTGACTTGTAAATTGACCATAATATTTTTAAATCATTTTACTCATTTTTTTAAAAAAAATTAACAGATAATAATTATTTTTTCTTATTGTAAAACTAGCTGTTGCATGTACCACGACAATTGCTATTCTGATCTTATGATTTTGGAAGAATGTGACGGCGAGAGTATGTTTTTTTATTACTGGAGAAATTACATTTGGGAAGTAACTGATGAGGGAAACGTTTCCTGCGGTAAATATTATTTTTATTAGCTTGCAATCTATTGCTTAAACAACTCATATTTAAATTTTAATAATATTTTCATTCAGTGTTAGTCGAAAACGGTTTCCACAATAAGTGTACTTATAAATTATGTCAATGTGACTTGAATTTGACCATTTGCTTACAAGGTGCAAATTATGATCCCAATAATCTCACAAGTCTGTCATGGAGGATTTTTGAAAATAACTTGAAAATTTACTGGGATAAGGTTATCAACTGGTTTTACTTCTAACTGCGCGTTGTCGACTGGATTAGATAATAAAGGTGTCGCTTATTGGTGGCATTATATGGACCTCTTTGAAAACATTCCACAGCAATTTTATCACAATTACATAAAGCATTGGAACACGTGGTAAACTGCAAAATATCTCCTATAAAACCAGCTATAATTACACTTAAGATTAATTATAATATACAAAATAAAATTGATAGATATTACATTTTTACACTATATTTTAAATACCTCCTTTGCAATTGACGGTTCCGTTGTTGATACTCCATCTGTAATGGAACACATAGATGGCCGAAAAGAAGTAGGGATAACATTGGTCATTTGCTACCTCTTCGTAACAATTGTCGTGGTTCAGACAGCACCTTCACACTGTCGATTAATTATTTATAATATACATGAAACATTCACAAAATTGACTACCGATCAATGTCGTCGATGGGATCACCGGCTCCACCTAAACCACAATATCGACCATATCTGTTGAAGTGACTTGGTTTGCGACCCGTTACTTTTCTAATCATTCGAGCAAAATCTATTAAACCGCGTTTATTAATTGATCTTGGAATGGATAATTCTGAAAGAAAGCATTCACGTATTTTTTAATTATTTATTGAATAGCATGAGATATAAAATATTATATACTACACCTGGTAAACTTAAAAAAATTAAAATTGAAACTTTTAATATGTATTTCATATTGCAAAATAAATTATCTTGAATTGACTTTCTTAATCTGTTTGAATTCAAATGACAAATAATGTTATGTTTTAAGAAATTATTTTTATTTAATGTACCGTATGACGTTTTATAAAAGATCATTGCCATTAAAATAGGTAGGCCTATTTGTTATACTGTATTATAACACCATAACACAGTAGGTAACTATCGACCTACTGTGTTATAGGCCTATTGAACTAAAAGCGGGACAAATCACAGAGAGTCTATTAAAAGACTATTATTATTGCTTGATAGTTTCATGTAAAACTTTCCATTTTTTTATTAGTCCTATTATTAATTATCATTTAATCATTTTTATGTCATTTATTTTTTGTTAATTTATCTTTAAAATAATGGAGGTTTTAAGAAAATACATTATTATGCTGTAGCTAGGCTTACTGGTAATGATATTTTGGTGGGAAAGAGGGTGTGAACTGGGTAGTTTATTTAATCAAAATTGTCAGCGAATTAGAAAAAGATTATTTAAATTGTTAATTGTTTGTTATTTTGAATAGTTTGATAATTTATTTGATTTAATACTTGTATTGTATTAAATACAGAATTTAACATATGTCTATAATAATGCTTTTACATACGTATACATAATTATTATGGATTATTGTTTGTAATTGCATGCACTCAGCCGAAGTTGTATTATACTACGGTATTTGCTCTGGAATATTTTGGTATTATACTGTACTCGCAAAGTTGTTGTTGAACCTACCATTATTTGAGGGATGACAGAGAACATCGAGGATCCAGAATGCCACCAATGAAAAGTTAAAACGTATTTTAAAGCTGTGTTTATTTACTGCAAGTTATTAGTAATTTAATGCGTTATGAATAGGAAAATTGAAAACGCTTATTGACTAAATAAACATTATTTATTATATAAATGTATGTCAAGGATGAATAAAAACGCTGAGGGAGATTAATAATTATATAAGCAACATTTTTGGGAATAGTTATTACTACCGGTAATAACATTTTATTAAATTTTGCTGTTGCTAATAATATAAATGCATTTCCTTATTTTTCTATATTGTTTGTGCAACGAAATTTTTTTTCTTTTTTGAGATTGATTTACTGTATTTTTTTTGAAGCCGCTAAGACCTAAAAGGTGTTTTGTTGTGGCGATTTGAATTTTGAATAATTATGCACTGTATGATTGGGTTGAATTGTGAGTTAACAGTGTCAGTAATTTCTTGACTAGTTTTTTTTTTATTTTAAAGTTTTTTTTTAAATTTAAGTTTACAAAGTTTTTTCAGAATATTATAATAGGCCTACATGAAAAGGGCCCAGCAAACGCCCACTGTTTTAAATGAGTTTGATGCTCAATCCAAGGCCAACTCCACAATTCACACTGAAAGGCTCTTCCGTGCTTTAATAATATTTTGATAGAAATTTTTTTTTTACAACTTTTTTTGAAAGATATTCTGAATTATGTAGTGAAAATTTTTAGTTATTTGAGCAAAAAATTTGCCATTTAGTTGGTGGGTAACATCTCGCACCTATATCTGGTTACATCTGCGCTATATCTCAAAAACGGCTAACCTGACGGAAACAATCCATAGTAGGCCTACCAATCTTGTAAATAAATATGTTTTTATTTCTTTTATGATTGCCACCATCGACGTACGATGCATATTAGCCGAGGTATTCACAAGAAACCAATTTTGATGTCCTTTGCCCCCCCCCCCCCTCGTAATATTTGGACACGAAACCAAAATTTTATAAAGGAATTTTCATTTATTATTATTTTATCCGGTCGAAACAAAGGTACATGCAACCATTTACCTTGATACAAATAATAATTATTGTTGGTGCTCCACCCTTATTTGACTGTATTATAGGTAAATTGCGGGATATTAGATTGATTGGGAAAAGTACAATCGAATGGGTCCTTATTTTCAGGACTATTGCCGCAATGTGGTGTATTTGTTATTGCAGTGTCTTATTGTGATATAGGCCTAAATGGAGTACATTATAGATTTTCAAAATTATTGTCGATATTGAAGTTGATAACAATGAATTGGGTAATTAGCTCTATAGAGGTACATGCATTACATATAAAACCCTATGCAATAATAGTTGTTTTCTAGTAAATTAAATTATTATTGTAAAAAAAATCCGTTGATTTGTAACTAAGACTAATACAAATTACAATTTCTGTCTTTGTACAGTGAGTAAATATTATTTAGACTGATTATGACATTAATTTTAAGCTCAACATGCTGCATGTTAACAATTACTGTACATTGTATTAAATGTATCGACATATTATTATAGCCTACAGTTCTACAGTGTCAGCGCGTTTTATTGATAAAATGAAAAACAATTATTAGTTGTAGGGGTTCTACAATACATGATTTTTATACTAAACAACTAAAATACAATAACAACAACAAAAAAACAGCTTTTGCGGCGTGATTATAAAAGGTGTTCGTAAAAAAAACATTCAATACCGAACTACGTAACGGTACAATGTTAAATCCTTATCAAAATATTTGAATGACAAATGGATAAATCATGACTTTTTTTTAATATGTAATTGTTCTGTTCTGTGTTTAAAATATTCATATTAAAGTTAATCTGAAAGTTAAATTAAAGCTAATCTGAAAGTTAAATTAAAGTTAATCTGAAAGTTAAATTAAAGTTAATCTGAAAGTTAAATTAAAGTTAATCTGAAAGTTAAAT
>JAQGAY010000873.1:0-19093 GCA_034698085.1 Polydesmus angustus | reverse complement strand
CGATACGCCAAAACTGTGCTAGCGCAGGTACAAGTTGTTTTAATCTGCTACATAAAACCCAAATGTTAGTTCCAGCTTCCCAAATTCGAAAAATTCCCGGTAGCCCAATATAAAATAGAATTAAAGTCTCAAAAAACGTCATACCTAAAATCCAAAATTGTTCTAAACAGAATAAGAAATTAGCGTAGAATTGTTCGCAGCGTCTCGCGTTGTAGTCCGGTTCATTGCTGATGTAGGGCACAGAAAAAGGCCACATAATAACAGCTCCTAATTGTTTTAGAGCCAAACAAGCTACGAAGAGTGAGCGAGCATTGAATTCATCGGTCCACGCGCACATCCAGACTATGATTACTGAAGGCCAAATAATACCGAAAGTTTTCATTTTGGCAAACACTGTCGCGCATTCCACGCTTAAACCGTTGCGTTGACTGTGATGGATATACGATCTGGACCAACTATCCAATTCAATCAAAATCTGGATCAACGGAATGAAGAGGGTCAACTTGATGGTTTTCCATTGCTGCTCTCGTTCCATGTTCCATATTCCGTCGTCTAAAAGGAACACAAATTGTTCGCAGCTGAATAAAAGAAGGAATGGCGTATCCAGAGGAACATTTGTTTGGAACAAATACACGCGAAGAAGATGGGAAACGTGATAAGTGATAAACGTTACGACCCAGACCATTGAAAAAACTTCAATTGGCGATTCCAATTTGGAGCCAAAAATCTCGCACCACGAGTTCCCGGTCTCGTCATTATTTATTATATTGAAGATTCGAAAAAATAACCAATACATACTGAAAAATGGATAAGCCCTTATTATGTACAGTCTGGCGTACAATACCCGCAGGTGATCAATCGAGAATAATTTTGATTTCTCTTCCGGCGTTAAGGAAGGGATAATTCCTTCCGGAAGCATGATGGCGGTAAGGTATACTAATTTCAAGTGATCTGTAAAGTAAGGTTTGTAGCCCATAATTTCTGATAGGTATAAAAATCCTATTATGTCAGTTGAACTCCCATAAATATTTGAATTTGTTGCGTTTCCTCTATAGAATTGGTAAGAACGGTAGGCAATAAGGATAACTTGTAAAATGAAACAGGTGGGTCGAATTATTACGTCCATATGATCCACGGAACAGGCCATCCAATCCAACAGAGTGAAGATAGAAATAGAAGCGACGTATTTAATCATTCCATGTCGAGATAGAGAAAAACATCTTAAAACAACTGAAAATAAATTATATTTTTTATTAACTAGCGTTTTTTTAAATATTGTCGTTTTATAACTTTTATTGATAAATTTTATGAAATTTACGGATTACATTTAATTTAATTTGTTTAGTTTTTAAAACTTACTCAAAATGCCGATGAAAGACGTTAATTCCGAAGGGAAAAATTTCGCTACGTAGCCAATATCGGGGTATGTTGTTTGATTTCTAAACTTATGCATCCAATGATCGGTCAGAGCGATTAAAATGAGGCTACTTAAATAATACGTTGGTTTAAATTTATTTAGGAAACGTATTACTTTATACTCCATTTTTTAAATAATATTTTGCCGACCGCCGGTATTGAATTGGTGAACGAAAGCCAACTTCTTACAAATTTAATGATTGTGAATTTTCAATTAAATGATCGTGAAACGATCTTTGAACAGTTAAAATTTAAGCTGGTCACGTGACTCGAGTATCTTAATTAAAGCCAATCAGTACATGTTACACTCTACGTCAGTCAGGTTAAGTAAAAATAAAATACGGTAGGCCTACAAGAAATAGCATTATTATCGAATAAATGAAAACGCAATTTTAATTCATTGGTTGAAATTTGATCATAAATTTTTAGAAGTTGATTATCGCAAAATAGTTTTAGGATTTATTTTAAAACATTGAGAATTTTTTATTGATAACTATTTATAAAGAATAAATTTTCAAAGTTCAATTTAACTTTCTAAAACAATAATATTTTTGATATGAAAATTAATGAACTGTTTCATCGACTTAATCAAGGCGGTTTAATAATATTAGTTTGAATGCTAGACTAATACTTGTTGAAAGTAATTATTGTAAATTTATTTGCACAGTATTCAGAATTAAAAAGCAAATCAGAAACGAAATGATTTAATATATGTTAAAATTGTAATTGGTTGAGCAGTTAATATTCCAAAGGAAACTTTAAAATACTAAAATATAAAATTCGTTTAGAAGTAACAAGAATTTAGCAATAGTTAAGTTTATGATTAAAATTTTAATATTAAATTTGTACTGTCAAATGTTCTTGTCTTGTCATTTTCGTCATTTCGAAATACGTCAATTATATTTTTTAAAAAAGCAGTCTTTGCTTAGCGGCTATAAAATATTTCTAAAACTTTCCATTTGTAATTATTTTCGTTTTCTTAAAATTAAATTAATAACAGTTTCTTTCTACATATTGTGCATGCATTTTTAACGTTATTATACAACATTTCTTCCAAACAATGCGGATGGTAGTAATGTTTACAACCAGTTATGCAGGCGATGTTCATTTCGTCTCGGCAGATGGGGCACACGCCGTGCTTTTCAACTTCCGTTGGACTTAATCTTACTTCCTGAAGACCGTACATAAATATACTGATACGCAAAAGTTTCCACTGTTCAGGCCGCGGTGTCTTCCACAATTTATACAAAATACAAATTTTCAGTCCAATTTCGCGAAGTCGAAAAAATCCGGGAACTTGGAACGTCGGAAACGCGATATAGATGAGAAGCAAAAGCCTCAGAAAAACTGTAGTTATCAAAACAATATCATCTAAACATGGAAACAAATACACGTAAAATAATTCGCAATGTTTAGCGCCGCTATCCGGATTGTAGCCGTCGTAGTAGACCTTCAAAGTCCATACAGTAGCACCTACTAAGAGTTGAACGGCCGAAAGAGCCACGAAAAGTGTGCGAGCGTTGTACTCATCGCTACACAGCCAATACAGGACTGTAATTGCGAAAGCGCAGTTAATAATTCTCACCGCATTAGCAAAATTTCTCGTGATTCTCGCGCTGAACCCGAAGAAATATTCTTGACAGAAGAAATCTCTGGACCGAAATTCCATCATAAACAACGTTTGGGTCAAGAACATGTAGAGGGTCAAGCTGATAGCTTTCCATTGCTGCTCTCGTTCCAGGTTCCATATTCCGTCGTCTAAAAGGAACAGGAACTGTGGGCAGCTGATCATAAGAAGGAATGGCGTGTCCAGTGGTAATATGGTATACATTCTAAGAACAAATACACGCAAAGGAGATACGAGACGTAATAAGTGATAAGAGACATGAAACAGACCATTGTAAACACTTGAAACGGCGATTCTAATAAAGAGCCGAAAATGCTGTCGCACCCGGTCTCGGTCAAGTCGCAATTCAGTAGTTTGCAAAGTGTAAAACAGAGCCACAAAACGCTGAACCATCGATATGCTTTGTATACGTTCAGTTTTGCGTAAAATACAGCTAAGTGCCCCACCGATATTAACGTCGATTGTTCTTCCGGCGTTAACTTTGGAATTATTCCTTCAGGAAGCATGATGGCGGTAAGATATGCTAATATCACGTGATCGGTATAATAAGGTTTATATTCTATAAATTCTGCCAGCTTAAAAAATCCTATTGCGATAGTTGAAATCTGAAGAATGTTTAAATTAAATGGGTTTAATCGATAAAATTTGTAAGAACGGTAGGCGATAAGGAAGATTTGTAAAATGAAACAGGTGGGTCGAATTATTACGTCCATATACTCCACGGAACTGGCCATCCAATCCAACAGAGTGTAGATTGAAATACTACCGACGTATTTAATCAATCCATGTCGAGATAGAGAAAAACATCGTAAAGCAACTACAAATGCAGATTTTTTTTTTTTTCATTATAAAAAATAATTTCCTATTAAATTTTGACATAATTATTGTTATTTTTGCAAATTTTTATGAAATCTACTGATTAAATACTCGTACAATAAGGTTTATTTTAAATTTAAAAACTTACTTAAAATGCTGATGAATGACGTTAATTCCGAAGGCATAAATTGCTCAGCGTAGCCCACATCGACGTTTGAACTCTCATTGCGAAGTTTATGCATCCAATGGTTGATCAAAGCTAGTAAAATAAAATGATTTGAATAATACGTTGGCATACTTTTGTCTAGGAAACTTATCGCACGATATTCAATTACTGAAGTTAATTTAAAGAATTCTGTAAGCATTTTTAACTACTGTAGTATTAAATTGATCAACGAAAATTGCTTCGCAAATGATTACAAACTTTGAATTAAATGTTTGCGAAACAATCTTTTTGTAAGGTCAAAAGTTAAATTGGTCACGTGACTAATATGCCCCAACTAAAGTGAAACAGTCAAAAACAAATAAACTTGTAATATTTATTATTAATAAAATTCTAATTAAAATAAATTAGCACAAGTTTTCTGATTTTTCCTAGAATTTAATTATCGCAAAACAGTTTCAATATTTTTTTATAGATAGCTTATGTATCTCTTGATAAATTATAATAACGAATTAGTTTTCAAAGCAATTACTGAAAATTAATTTTTCGTTGCATATCGTAGTAAGAGCCTCCGTGGCGCAATGGTTAGCGCGTTCGGCTGTTAACCGAAAGGTTGGTGGTTCGAGTCCACCCGGGGGCGATCAACTTCAAATTTTGAATCTCTTTTCAAATTCAAAAAAAAATTTTTTTTAAACTATGAATTTGTCTCGCCATCAAATTGTTTAGATACGAATCTGTGTTGTTAATTGAAGTTTTATCAAATATCAATAAGCATGGTATTCATATGTGATAAATGCAAATTTAATTGTTGGCCTATTCTATAGGCAATATAAACCAAATTAATAAGAACCAATATTACCAATGTAAAATAACTTTACATTGAAATGCTAATGCGAGCTAATGTCGTTGATGCAAAAAAGACTTTGAAATGCTAAAATTTAAAATTCGTTAAAAAAAGAATAACAATGTACAGTAGCAAAGATTATATTTATGTTAAAATTTTAATACTTTATTGGTAAACCAACATGTTGGCATGCCAACATTTTGTTCGTTAACTTAGGAAGCACGTCAATTATTTTTAAAAACCCAAACTTTTATAGCAGCTACAAAATATTTTTTAAAACAATTAAGAATTATTTTCGTCTTCTTAAAATTAATATAAAATCAGTGTCGCTGCACATATCGCGCATTCATTCTTATTCATATTGTACAACATATCTTCCAAACAGTAAGGATGGTAGTAATGTTTACAACTAGTTTTGCAGGCGACGCCCATTTCCTCCTGGCAGATAGGGCACACACCACGCTCTTCAACCGCCATTTCATTTCCCCTCAATTTTCTAAGACCATATATAAACCAGCTGATTCGCCAAAACTTTGCTGTATTAGGTCGATGTTTTCTCCAACTATTGTGTAAAAGAAAGAAATTATTTGCGATTTCCCAAAATCGAAAAAGTCCCGGAGTTTGAAAAACTGGTAGCGCTATATAACTTAGAAGCAAAAATCGGAAAAAAATCGTAATTATCGAAAAAAATTCTTCTAAACATGGAAACAAATAAACGTAGAATAACGCGCAATGTTTCGCGCCGCCACTCGGTTTATAGTCTGTGTAGTAAGCCTTAAAACTCCACAGGACGGCAGTTTCAAAGAGTTGAAAAGCCAAAAGAAGAACGAGGAATGAGCGAGGGTTGAAGTCATCGAAACACAAGCGAAACAGGATTATAAATGCGGAAACGCAAATAATAAACAATCTGATGACCTTAGCAAAATTTCTCGTGCATTTCGCGCTGAAACTGTAGAAAAGCTTTTGCTCAAAAAACGATCTGGACCAGAATTCCATCCAAAGCATAAGATAAATCAACGGAATGAAGAGTGTCAAGCTGATCGATTTCCATTGCTCGTCTCGGTCCATGTTCCATATTCCGTCGTCCATAAGGAACACGAATTGTGGCAAGCTGATGGTAAGAAGGCACGGTGTAGTCGCACATTTATTTTCTAAGAACAAATACTTGCCAAGAAGACTCGAAATGTAATAGGTGATGAGAGACACGAAACACACCATCGTAAACACTTGAAATGGCGATTCCAATCCAGGGCCAAAAATCCCGCCCCACGCGGTCTCGGTCCCGTCATAATTGATCAGTCGGAAAAGGACCCAATAGAGGCTGAACCATTGACATGCATTTAATATGCCCAGTTTTTCGATGGATTCTGACTGGATTTTTAAAGATAGCGACTCAGGTTGCTCTTCCGGCTTGAACAAAACCATGATGGCGGTAAAATATAATAACATCACGTGATCGGTAAAATAAAGTTTATATCCCATAATTTCCAATACCTTTAAAAATTCCATTATGAAAGTAATTTCTTTATAAAATTTGCAAGGACGGTTGGCAATCAGAATTATTTGCAGAACTATACAAGTGGGACGAATTATCATTTTCATATATTCCACAGAACAAGCGATCCAATCCAACAGGGTGAATATAGAAATAGAACTGACGTATTTAACCACTTCATGTCGAGATAGAGAAAAACAATGCAAAACAGCTGAAAATAAAAAAAAGTTTTTGTAAATAAAATAAATTTGAATTTATCAAATGTTATCTTATATTTTTACTAATTAAGTATAATTAATTTTGTTTAAATTTAAAAAACTTACATAAAATGCCGAAGAAAGACGTTAATTCCGATGGGAGAAAGTGCTTAGCGTAGCCCATATCGGGGTTTGGACTTTCATTTCGTAGTTTATCTATCCAATGGTGGGCCAAAACAATTAGGAGAAAACGAATTAAATAATACGTCGGCTTAAATTTGTCGAGGAAAAGTATCGTATTATTTTCCCATGATGAAAGTAATCTACAGATTTTTGGAAGCATTTTTCGACGACTATTATAATATCATTCAATGATAAATTTATCTGAATGACAAGATCGCCTAACAATTATTTTGTAAGGTCAAAAATTAAGTCGGTCACGTGACTGAAATGCCCCAAACTAAAGTGAAACAGTCCATGATAAATATTACGTCACTTAGTTTTGCTATAATAATAAATATTATTAATACAATACGTGTATTATACCGTAATAATAAAGTTTTTAAGAAAATAAATTTGCACAAATTATTTTAAGTTTTTACAGAAATTAATTTTCGCAACATTATTATTTTTTAAAGCATTTTCCTTTAAAAACGGTTTTTTAATACTACTCCGAGTAGGCTATTATATTGGCAAATGATTTTATCATTGTAAACTTTAAATTAAGCGATCACGAAACAATATTTTAAAACTTAAAATTTATCAAGGTCAGATGACCCAAAAAGAACCTTAACTAATCATTAGTATTATAATACAAGTACAATACCGGTATTTAATAACACTTGCTCGCAGTTCTAAATTTCTTAAGTTAGAATATGAAAGTACATGTATTTATACAAGTAAAAAAAAAGTTTTAATTGTCTTCAAAAATTTCGGTCATTTTAATATTATTATGGAAGGGTCAGTTACTAAAATTCTAAGCCATTCAAATTCAATAAACAAATCCTACTATAAATATTTTTTAAAAAAAAGCAGTAGACCTACTGAAAATTAATTTTTTGGTCGACTGCTATACTGTATGTATCGTTAGAAATTGCAATAGTCTTCAAATAATACAAAACATTATGCAAAACAATTACAGTATATAAAAAAAATTTAGGTGAAAAAATAGGATTAATTTAAGCTTAAGTTTAGATTAATTAAAGAAAATAATACAAAAGGAAAGTTGAACATTATCTTTGACAAATAACCAAGGGCTATAAACTAGTTATGTCTAGATTAACGCTTTCGTATTCGAGTATTCAACTCAGATTGTTTAGTTGTTGATATTTCAATAAGTAGTTTTTTTGTGAGAATTTAATTATTTTTTTAAAAAATTAAAACATTAAATTTTGTTAAAAATTTATTTAGACCGAAATTTAGATGCTTGAGGTTGCGAGTCTAAAAACTAATTGCGATATGAAAATATTTTTTCATTCAGTAAAATTTTTTACTTATGACGTCATTATTGCTTTATTAATATTTGATATACTTTTTTTAATTCAAGCAAGAAAATAAAAAATTTTAAATGTTTTTTTTTTAATAATGTGCGCTCCCCTTAGGGGTAAAAATTTACAAATCATAACAATGTACAACAACAAACCAAAATAACCAAAACAAAACAAAACAGACAAAACCATGCCACAAACATAGGGAAGCGTCAAACTGATAATTCCAAACTTTTAATTGATATTAAAAAAATTAAATTTTTTTTTTATTTTGCCAATGCACTACTTAAATTTTAATGTGAAATAAATAATAAAAAAAAATACGGCACTGAAAATTAATTTTTCTTTCAACCGTTAAGCGTAGTTAGAAATTTAAAAAAATTTCAATTAATACCAAATGCGAGTTATGTCCACGTAAAATAGAAAACAAAAAAATTAAAATAAATTAGAACTGCAAGTTAAATCGTAAATAATTAATGAAAGTAACAATAAAAGGGAAATTCGCACATTATCTTTCGCAATCTGATCAATTAGGCCACATTCATCTCATACTATTTATTGCACTTATGCCATATTGCACTTACACAATGAACCGGTATAAGACTGCTCCTACTGAGCTCACTGGTATCCGTTTGCTCATGATGAGCGCACCGGGACGTCGTCCCCGCCTAACCCTTCAGAAGGTTGATTAACAATGCGTTTCACTTCCCAGCTTCCTCATTGCTAGATTACAGGAATGCGCTACGTTCCCAGCCGAAAGTCAACCGTCGTAATTATTTATTTCTCCTTTTACAAGATGATGCAATCGTATAAAAGGTGAAAAGTAGGGTATATCTTATACTCATTTTTCCGATCCCCAATAAACAATAAATCAGTATTATTCTAGGAAAAAGCTAGTTATGTCTAGTCTAATGCTTTCTATCCTGATGAACGCAAGTAATACTGTACTTTCAAAAGTCGGAAAGTTGATATTTCAATAAGTGTAAAACATTTATTGATTTTTTTTGCTCATTAAAATAAAGTTTTTTAATTAAGTATCTTTTAACATTTTTTTTTTCTTGCTTTTTATAGTATTAATATTGTTCACATAAAATTGACATAATACTTGTAAATTTAATAAGGGGCTGCGAGTTTAATATGGTCGATATTAATAATAATAATAACATGAAGGTGGTTGGTTTTAACTAGAAAAATAAAAAAAATTACCTTAATAATTCTGGTTTTCATGGTTTATTAATTTAATATTCCAGGATGTAATTTTCTGCTTTAGGAAAGTATTGTTAATAATTGATTCTTACTACGAATATTCTCTGATTGGGGAGAAAAATATGGCATATTGATTTGAAGGGGGCGATAGACCAACCTCAAGATTTTGATTACGAGTTTATGGTCCATTTGGCTTTACGCGTATGTGTTGAACAGATTTGTCATTTATGGTAAGTGTCGCTTGGGCAACGACAACTTCTCAATTCAATTCAATTAATTTAAAAGGCGAGTCTCTTCACACATTATTTCCCCACTCCTTGATGGCGGTTCTTTTTGTCTTTGTCACTTTTAATTAAACTTGTTCTCAATTATTCTTTCTGGGAAAAAAACTATAACCGCTATTTATAATGTAAACTACCGCTACAGTAAACGCGGCTCCATCCACAATAATTGGTGAAAAAAGTCGGACAGCTGAAATGACATCAATCATGTCCCACGACGAGCGCCCCTTTTGCGCCTCAACATGCGACCACTTGTCAACGCATTTGTTACATAACACACAACCTAATCAAAAGCCTCAAACCCAAGAGGAGAGCAGATAATAATATGTACTGCGCTCATTCCTTATAATTTTTATTATACGTAATAATTTTTCAACGCATTTTACTTTTTTTAAATAATGCTTTACGAGCGATGCGTTTCCAGCTTCAATATTCTCATAAAATATGTGACCTCAGTCAAATTCGACTCAAAGTTAGTTTATACGTAAATAACAGTGCCGACGACTATAACAGTGTCGCCTTGAGCAAGAACGAAATGCTGCAAAATTTAATTTTGTTGGGTCTTTGGTGATCATTTAAAATTAAAACCCTGCCCGTTATGTTTGTTGCTAGCAAACCGCAAGCTGCGTCTCAATCGAAAGGAGTGGTTCGTAAACATCATTCTCTGTTCGCATCTCGCAGGCATCTGACCTTCACCTACTTGCATTCGCTCATCTACAGTAGTTGCCACCCACGCGCTGGATGACGTCATGAGACGCAGTGGACTCGTCAATCGCAGACTCCTCCGTGGTACCGAAGGGGGTGCTGCTGGTAGACAGGCAAATAATTCACTCGTTCGACGCCTGCACTAAACTAATCACTCGAAAAATGAAGCTGTGCATCATTTTAGTTACGCTTTTCACCTTATTTTGCGGCTCTTTCGGTGCAACCATACCTCAATGGGATCAATTCGGTAAGAACGCACCGTTATACGCACGCGCATTTTACAATTTAAAAATCAATTTGTTTTGGTTTTAGGATTCAAGTCCGGCGAGTATGGTGAATTTGCGGAGTTCAGCCAGAGTAAGTTGTTTTCTTTTTTTTTTTTTCGTAAAATATCTTTTAAGCGCGCAAACATTTTATTTATTTGATATTAATTTTAATTAAGCGAGATTTAAAATATCACTGCTTTGCTAAAATGGGCGTGGCTTGATCCGAGCGATTGAAAGCAGGGGTGTGTGGAAGGAATAGTGGACGTAAATCAATTGCGTATTTAGCTCACTGAATATTTTTCCTAATTTTAGCAAAAATATTGAAACGAATTATTATTGCAAAATTAACAGAAATGCAGCAATAATTATTATTGCAATTAATTTGTTTAGTGTAAATTTCGCGACCGCTGCTTTATAACAATCATTAATTTTATATGACTGCCGCGTGACTTTTATATGACCAAAGCTGAGGAAAATCAAACAGATTAATGTCGAGGGCCCGCCTTTTTGAAATAACAGCAATTGTTAAAAGAATTAAAAATTTTGATCATTTTCTTACAAGTCGAGATGATATTTCTAATAAAATAATAATTTCATTTTTCCAAAAAAAAAAAAAAAAATGATAATTTATCTTAAAATTTAGTTACAGGTATTTTTTTTTTTAAAAAAAAGGTTAACTTTCTAAAAAATAAAAAATGATTTAATATTCAAAAAAATCAGTTTAATTTCTTAAAAATAATTAATTTAGTTTGCTTAAATAAATTAAAAATTTTGGCTAAAAAATTAGTTAATTTTTCTAAAAAATAAATACCGGTACCGGTAGTTAAATTCCCTAAAAAAAAAATAGTTTAATGTTTATGTTAGTTTATTTTTTTAAAGAAATTAGATAATTTTCCTAATAAATAAGGTTTTCTGTTTAAAAATTTTTTAAAATTTTTTTTCGAATGTGATAGAGGCCTGATGAGGGATAGAAAACGCGCTCTGTTTTATTAAACCAAAAAAAAAAAAAAATTATCTAGGACCTCAAGAAAGCTTAATCCGATACAGGTCGCGTGCTGATTTGAAGAGTGTGCATTATGCACGGATGCTGGAGCCAAGGGGAAAATTGTGGAAGAGTTGTGTTGCGCTCCAGCATGACATAATTATAAAAATATGAAGAGCGCAGCCAAAAAATGTAATTAATCAAAGACATTTATTAAAATAATTTGTTTTTCTTCACAGAGTTGGTGCCGTCATTTTCATTATCCAATAAGTTGCACGTGACCATAGACCACGAGACGTTCTGCGAGTAAGTCTAATTATCTAATTACAGTAAAACCCGTTTACAGTGCGCATGCTTATAGTGCGATCCCGCCTATAGTGCGATTTTTGCCTGGTCCCTTGGACAACGCCATTAGAGCATGCGTTAAAAAAAACCCGGTTAAATTGCGCCCGCTTATAGTGCGAACCCGCGTATAATGCGACCATATTTGGGTCCCCAGAGACCAAAAGCCTGTATAATAAACCCGCTTATAGTGCGCTCTACTTGAATAAACTTTTTTAAAAAATAAAAAAAATTTATTTAAAATATAGGAATTTTAAAAATTGTGAACTTTCTAGGCAGTTTTTTGGTGACAAGTAGTGTGCTCGTAAAAAAAAGTCAAAAAATTTGAATAAAAAAAATATTTTTGAATAAATGTTTCATTTCCTTAGGAAACCATTTTAATTACAATTTTAGCATTTTCCGGTTATAGTGCGCTCCACTTGAAAAAACATTTTTAAAAAATAAAAAAACTTTATTTAAAATTAAGGAATTTTAAAAATTGTGAACTTTCTGGGCAGTTTTTTTGGTGACAAGTACAGTGTGCTTGTAAAAAAAAGTCAAAAAATTTAGATAAAAAAAATATTTTTAAAAAAATGTTTCATTTTCTTAAGAAAACACTTTTAATTACATTTTTAGCATTTTCCGGTTATAGTGCGATCCCGCTTATAGTGCGAATTTTTTTCGGTCCCTTGAATCGCACTATAAGCGGGTTTTACTGTACTCCTATTTTCATTTATTATTTAAAATGAAATCTTTAAAAAGAAAACAAAATTCCTAATGGAAATCTCAAAACAAAAATGATACTCGTATAACTACTCACAATATTAATAATTCCATTTCATTTGCAGAAACTTCCGCAGCGGAGAGGAACTGATGTTCGAGTTGAGCTTGGAAGGCGAGGAAGCACGTAAAGTGAAAGTTCCGAAGGATTTAATGTCTAGCATTCAAGCCAGGTGCCTATTCCTCAAAAGCGTTGCCGAGGTTAAGCCAGTGAGCAAGAAGATCAGGGCGAACATTGTGGAAAAAAATAGCGGGGCGGTTATTATGCGCAATGAGGTGCGCATTAGCAACGGAGTTGGGGCCCTCGTTCCGCTCTTTTCCACATTTACTCTGGCCCTTCTATTTCTCGCCTTATTTTCTAAGTCATTGTAGCCTGTAGTAATATATTCCCCAAGCGCCATTCAACGTTGAAGCGTGCCAAAAAAAATTATATTATATATTTTATGACGTAACTATCGGTAGTTATGAAACGCAGGACTTTCAAAATTAAGATAGAAATTAGTTTTTAAACACATAAAACCTATTTTAAACATAAGAAATACTTCCACAAAAAGTAAACATTGAAAACAGGGTACCACAATTTCATTATTTTTCATAAAAATTATTAACAATATTGAGTATTTTTAAATTTAATTATTAACTAGATAAACGATATTTAATTAGTTCAGTAAAATGACTAATTAGTTTGAATTAATTTAAATAATTATTTCAAAAATTCCAGAGTGCTATTTATCAATAATTTAGTTAAATATTGGTAGATCAAGTGAGAAGCGATTGAAACCGAGGCTTGTGAGCATTCCTGAAATCAACAAACACGCATTATAATAAAATAATTATCATGATAATGAAAAAAGACCTTGCACCGAAATCACAAAAAAAAATAATTTTACTGCCACTTTACATTAAAAAATACCGTTATTTTTAAAAATAAAAAAAAAAAAAAAAAAAAAAAAAAGAGCAATAAAATTAATTGCTGGTAATGTACACGGTAATTCAATAAAAAAGTAAGCCAAGTATAATTTCATAAATAAAATACTAGAAACATAATTATGAAGTAAGGTTTGGCTCACTTTTTATTGTACCGCCCTAACAGCAACAAAATTAAGCCCGTCACATATACTCATCACATAAGTGAAAGTGAGTTCATTAAAATGGTTGTTATAATTTTATAAATTATTGTTTAATGGCAGTTGTTCAACTTAATTTTGACGACTGGTAAAAATGTTTTTTGCTGAACAATTTTATTTTGTTTTAAGCGAGTCACGCGTTTCATAAACTTAAATAATATGCAAAATAGAAAATACAAAATAGAAAGTGATTAAGCAAAAAAAAAAAAAAACACTAGAATACTTTTCAGGTTTGTCTTAAAAATGTGTGTTTAATGGATCTATATAGGCCTACAATATTAGCCACGTGTATTTTATTACTTAAAAACATTCTCTATACTTATACATGTATTACGATTAAGTGTGCTTTATATTCCATTGCGCCTTTCTCAGCCATTTTAACTAACGTTCTATTTTTTAAATGAACGTTTTTAAAACTTTAAAACTAAAATTTATTATAAAAACAAGTGGACCACAGTTATTAAGGCCTTGATGAACCTTGAATTTTCAAACATGAGTGACTTAACTCAAATCTCGAAGTACGAAAAATTCAAAAATTTAATAAGAATTTATTTTTAAAAAAATTGCGATCAAAATAATATCATTTGAGATTTTTCATTATTTCTATTACTACTGTAAATTACCTAGTGATTAATGGCCAAATACCCTGGAATTGTTTTCCTTATAATACTTATGTAGATTTCCGTCTATTTATATGCAAATATCTATAAGGATGGTAAGAAAATACTTGGTAATTAGTAATATGCAAATTTTTATGATACAATTTACAAAATTAAAATAATTAATTATCCCTATTGTTATAAGAAATTTAAGGAAAATGAAAATGAAAGTGCAATTGAGGAAAAATAAATAATAAAATATTTGGACGCCAAAAATACGGATTTATTAAACGCCGTCCCAAACGAAAAATTTGGAGTAGGCTACATTTTTACATTTTATATAATTTTGTATTAATCATTTCCAAAATTAAATTTATCTTTATTCTATATTTACTTTACCTCAATCAAAGTGCAAAAAAACAGCGTACTGCATTTTATACCTCGTTTTTCAAACTTTATGTTCCGTGTTTTGTAATATTTTTAAAAGTGTATTAAAAATTATTATGTTATAAAAATAAATTGCTGACTTGTTCCATTTTGATTAAAGCTATGTAGCACATAAAGATAGCAAATTGCATAACTCACGAAACTATTTAGGGAATAGTTACCACCCCTTTTTTTCTATTGCGTTTAGGTGAGATAAAAAACGTTAAGAAAACTAACGTATTTTCTCATTTTTTTTTTGTTTGTTAAAACCTGGCTTTTCCAAAATGCGGCCCCTTATTTGCCAGAGTTATGCTCCGGCGTTGAAGTGACGTAGAAATTAGCTAGAACAACTTGAAAATTTGTATTTGATTGTATTACGGTACTTTAAATACATACAGTATTTTTTAATCAAATTTAAAATTTACTTTTTCAATTTAAAAACATGCATTTTTTGTGGTTTGGTCATGTAAACCATTTAAAATAATAATTATTACTGGTAATACTTTTGCATCTTATATTCATATTTTTTGATTCAGTAAAAATTCTTACTTATGACGTCATAATAATAAACACACAAATTTTAATTCTTCCGTCATAAGAGGGCCGAGATAAAAAAAACTTAACCGCAAATTGCCTTTCAATTAAATTAAGAATAAAACTTATAGATATTATCTAAATTTTATTTTTTTCTTACTAATTACTGTAATAAAAAATTTAAATTATTACCGGTACCGTAATATCGAATTAATATCTTTGTTTTAAAATTATGATAAGTGAAATTTGGGTAAATATGTTTCGTTAATTTAAATACGGTAATAATATTTACAGTGTGTTTTTAATTTTAAGAAAACTTGAAACAATTTTCCGTAATAATTATTCTTTTCATTCAAAGCATGCTAATTAGTATTTGAACTTTTCAAATATTTTCAAATACGGTATCAAATTATCGCCATATGAAATTGTAGCATAAATGCTGAATTTAAATAATTTATTATACAAATAATTATCTATAACATTATTTCCTTTTAATTTTTCTTCCGTAAACAATAATAATTAAAATCCCAAAATGTTTTTTTTTTTAAATTATAATGGTCTGATTTTTTTATAAACTTCAAAATAATTATTGGTTATTAATCAACAAAGCTTAAAATTAGTTTACAACTATCGCAGTAATGTTCTACACACTGGACATGGAGGGTTATCTGTAGTTGTTTTGATCATAAAACCTTCGAAACACATAACGTGAAAGTAATGATGACACCCAGTCTCGCAAGCTACAACAGATATTGTAGACATGCAGATAGTACAATCCGCATTTTCTGGCAAAGCATTTCGTTCCACTCGGTTAAGACCCTGCACAAACTCACATTTTGACCGAAACGTTCTTAAGTCCTCTTTAAGTTTTTTATCATCGTAATATATTATCAAAGCATCTGTTACGATTTCGCGAATTCGAAAAATTCCCCCAAATTGCGTCATCATGATCCAAACTGTAAGAATAACTCTAATAACTGAGATTATTATTCCAAAAATTATTAATATATATCCAAACAGAGTATCGTGGAATATCTTCGAATGATTAAACGATAAACGTGCAGCAAATATCCACTGTAAAATTAATAGAATAACCTTTATTCCGACTTCCGTCAAGAAAAGTAGCACGTAGAATGCGCGAGAGTTTTTCCATTCGACGGCCCACAACTTGTAAATTATATATGCTGAAATGGCGTAGATTGCAAGTAGTTTCGTGATAAAGGCGACCATTTTTTTCTCTTTCCAGCTGTAATTGTACAACTGCGCTTCTTCCACGAGAAACTCTCGCCACCAGCGTTCGACTAGAAATAGAATATTAACGACTAAAATTAAGAGAATTAACTTGATTTGGTCCCATTGTTTATCTCGATCCATGTTCCATATTCCGTCGTCCAAAGCGAAGGCAAAAAGTTGACAGCTGAGCATGAGAGGGAAAGGCGTGGAGGACCAAGGTTTTCTCGTGGGAAGCACCTTCACCACAGCCCAATCCAGAAGGCGATCGGTGACGACGCAGACGAAACACACCATGATGAAGGCTTCAAACGGCGAGCGGAAACCTTGGTCAAACATTTGGAACCAAAAATCCCCGTACCAACCGAATTTGGCCAGCTTGAGAAGTTGAAGGTAGAACCAATAGGCGGTAAACATCGGATATGCGATGGAGATATTCAGTCGCTCGTGAAGCACGGCGAAATGGTTGACGGATTTTAAACGTTCCATCTCCAGCAAAGTCAATTTAGGATACAATCTTTCCGGAACCATAATCACGGTAAGGTAGATTAAAAACACGTGATCGGTAAAAAAAAGTTTATATTTGATAAATTCTAATGATTTCAAACCTACGAAAAAGGCGGATGTAGATAAAACAGAATTATATTGTGTGCGTAATCTATCCATTGGGTAAGTATTAAGGATGATAAGTAGGATTTGGATGGCGTAGCAGGGCAACATCGCTTTCTTCCCGTTTTCATGACTACTGATCCAATCCAACACAGTGTACATGGCAATTGAAACGAAGTATTTAATTAGCCTCCATTTCACCATAGACATACATCGTAAAACAACTGAAAATGAATTTGAAAAATGAATACATGTACTTTTATATGATCTAAAAAATGCGCAATAAAATTTTAAATTTTTTTTTTATAGAAATACAAATCTTATTTAAATTTGAAAACGTACTTAAAATGCCGATGAAAAACGTAAGTTCGGACTGAAGCCATTGGGGAAGGTAAGCCAAGCCGGGATATGAAATTTCATCGCGCAGTTTCCACAACCAGTAGTGAGTTAAACAAACTAGAAGTAGGCGACAACAATAGTCGTCAATACCCTGAAATTTGGGCATTTCGCATAAATGAAGAGTTTAATTTAAACGTACCGTACAATCACGATCTTTGAAACAATACTGATTATTTTGCGAGTTAATGTAACCTTCGGAATACAATAATAATAATTATGATCCTGAAAAGTCAAAAGGTTAAACGGGTCACGTGACCAGAGTGCCCCCTAATTTTAAGGTGGAACGGTCCATGATTAAAATTACGTCAACTGGTTTTAATTGAAAGACGAAAATTAATTAGTAATAATTTATAAAACTGAATCAATAAACGAACAATTTTTTTTTTTGTTATTTATTACTTTGGTCTTTATTTACAATTTGTTATAAAAACACATTCGCATTTATTGTATTGCATGGGAAAAAAATTTCGTTTCCACATGTACCGAGATAATTTTGGCCAATTTCAGTTTGGTATATGAAAATAGTCTAACATGAGTAAAGATTCAAATTTTGCACCATTTTCCAGCGAAACTCACAAAGTATGCAAATAATACGGTGCGTTTTGGCAATTAATTATTAAAATACTTTACTTTAAAATTTGGTTTTTTAAAAAAAAAAAACATTTTGTAAAAGTAAACAAACTAAAAAAGTAATTAAACGTGTTTCTAATCAATCACAATTTAATTAATTTTAATATTACAGTAAAATCTGTCTATTGCGTTATGAATCTTTTTGGTTGCTTTTGTATTTTTCTTCTTTATTAAGTTAGTAAACAAACCGGGTCAGTCACTTTACAAAAAGAATAAACAAAGTATCTCCAAGAAATACAGAAACATTGAAATAATTATAAACATATTTTTTAATCACCCCAAACGTTGCTTAAAAATATGATTTATTTTCCGCTTTATGCAGTCCATAATTATATTAGTTTTAGTGCTCAAAATGCATCGTGCAAAATTAACATTGCGTTCCCAACTTTATTGTAAGTTCTTGCAGGCTTTCGCTTTAGATAAAGTCTGCCTTAAATAGGTTTTACTGTACATTGTCAAAATGACAAGTTTTGATACCGTAATGTAACGTACAGCATTAAAACGAATAATAATAATATTATGTTGGCCTCCAAAAAACATTTGCGTGCGCATTTTGCGGACGAGAAATATGTAAGCCAACAAAGCAAAACAATTGTACCGGTATTTAAAAAAAGCAGGAATAGTCGAATGGGAAATCAGAGGGAATAAAATTATTTTCATCTACGTGTGGCGTATAATTTCAACCTGGCACTTTAATTTCAACAGCCAATATTTTTATCTGCCACGAGCAGCGCCGCCAGCGTTTACTATTCGACCTTGTCATTCATAGAAAGGCCTTGGAGCTGGGAAAACAAGCGCGCTCCTAGAATTGGGTCTAGTCAAAAATAGTTTGTTAAACCATAGCCCGTTAAACTATCAATGCTGGTGTATTAATCTACTGAGAAAGTAGAGGTAAGTTTGTAATTATTATTGTTAAATTTGTTATCGAAATAATAAAAGATGATTGTATAAGT
>JAQGAY010000872.1:0-19129 GCA_034698085.1 Polydesmus angustus | reverse complement strand
TGAAGGACCGCCTTTTGCCGCCGGTGAAGGACCGCCTTTTGCCGCCGGTGAAGGACCGCCTTTTGCCGCCGGTGAAGAACCGCCTTTTGCCGCCGGTGAAGAACCGCCTTTTGCCGCCGGTGCAGAACCTCCTTTTGCCGCCGGTGAAGGACTGCCTTTTGCCGCCGGTGAAGGACGCCCTTTTGCCGCCGGTGAAGGACCTCCTTTTGCCGCCGTTAAGACAGTTGCCGTAAGTTCCCCGGCTGCGATTGCCGCCGCCGCCGCTACATTTGGTTGCGTTTCTTCTTCGGGTGAACTGTCGTCTATTGATACAGTTCATAAATCCACGTAAAAATTTTGTTATTGGAATTTTTATAAATAATAATCAGGATTAAGTTTAGTTAATGTTCAAATATTAGATTAACCTCACCTTCAGTCTCGTCTTCTGGTGAAGTAGCGGCAGTTGAAGTAGAGGCTGCTGAAAGGAAAAAGAAACTTGTGATATTCAAAAATTTTTTTTTTTTTTTTTTAAAAAAAAGTGCAAAAGAATTTTTCGTTCAGTGGCGTTAGGTTAACTAAGTTGTTTTAAAGTTCGGGGCTCCAAATTTGCGCCATAGAAATGAAAAAGTTTGGGCTCCAAATTGGCGCCGTAGAAATGAAAAAAATTCGGGGCTTCAAATTGGCGCCATAGAAATGAAAAGTTCCGTGGAATGAAAAATTCAGAAATTCTATTTAAATAAATTGCGAAATTAGTTGGGCCAATTACCAGCGCCTTGTTGCCCAGCCTTTATCTTCGGGTTTCCCAGTATAAAGGTAGCACATTTTTGTTTCTGCTTTTCCCTTTTCCCCATTCCCTTTTTTTTCTCGGCGAACAGCCGGTCTACCCCTCCACTAAGTTCCCTATAAAAAAAAATAAGCATCGATTAAAACACAAATAACGAAATAAACTTTTTAAAAAATTGTGAAAGTACGAGAGCGAAGGAGAATCCTTTCCAGTCCGACCTAAAAATATAAGAAAAATTGGCATCAGTGTAAAAAAAAATCGGGAATTGGATTTTTAAAAAAGTTGGAAAGATTTTATACCCGAAAAAATTCCACCTTGTTCCACGTACTCAGCTTCAGGTTGTTGTGACCCTTCCGCCCCAGCTCTTACGCCACTACAACCGGCACCGTCAGCGCTCGGGGGAAAATTTAACTGCGATGCGGACCTCAACATTGGCGGGAATTCCATGCTTGGAAACGCCGAAACGTTGCTTGAAGTTACCTGAGAGCTAGAACTGGACGAAACATTAGGCTGATCGTTATCATATTGTTCTAGTTCTCGGTCTCGCTCTTCTTCGTTTTGGTCTTCTTCGTTTAGGTCTTCCTCAATCCCTCCAAAAATCGGGTTTTGGTTTTCGTCGCCCTCGTCTGCGCCCTGTATCGGCCGGGGATCATTATCCATACCGATGTAATTAACGTCGCGGTTCATTAGAACCTCAAACTTATTATCAACATCATCATCATCTTCACCCATAGGACGACCAGGACCAGCGTGAGCCATCTTAATTACGAGATTCGATGAACACTTAATAAATTGAAATGACAGTAAGGAGCAAAAAGTGGAGACTTTTTATATATTTAGATGACAAATGAACGTTGGACTTGAGAGAGGAAAAAAAAAAATTAATTTTGCATATATTTTCTATAAACAAAAACATCGAAGTAAAATTTTATTGGTATTATCGAAAAAAAAAAAAAAAATAGCTAATTCAATTTCGTCATCGATGGAATTTTAATAATTTTTGAATTTTTAAGGAATTGAATAAATTTGCGTTTGGTTTTCGCGGTCGGAGAATCATAATAATTTTTAAAATAATCAACGGGAAAGTTCGGACATTTGATGTTGGAGTACTTAACAAAATACGGTACAATGTATAATTAATCAACAATTTATTTTCAAGTTCATAGCACAAAGATTTTTATTTTATAAATTTCGATAATTTTTAATCGAAACAATATTATTCAATTTGAAGAAGAAATTTTTTTTAAAGTCATTCTTTAATTATAATCAATTACAAATCAATGTTAGTATTCGAACAGCAAAATCCATTTCGAGAATTTTCGTTAGCAGTTTTCTTTTTTCAAGGGTTTAGTAGGCTACATCTAACAAAAAAACAAAACAAAAAAAAAGGTTTGGAACTTTTTTTTTAAATAAAAATTTCAGACTCTTATATCGTAAAATTTCGAAAAATTTTCGGCGGTTAGAAGCTCGTTTGTAGCAGCTGCCTAAAGAAAAACAGGGATTAAAATTGGGCGATAAATTCAGCAAATTTTAATTTAAATTTTGTCTGAAAATCAGTTCTCCCGAAACATTTGGGTGCTAATTTTCTTTTTCGGATGAATTTTCTAATTTAGATTCGGTTTTTAAATCTGCATAAATTGTAAACAAACGTAAAAATTAAATCCAATTTATTTTTCTTTTCACAAAAGATTTTCAATTACACAAATTTTTTAATAATTTTTAAGATAAACAATTTCAGTTAGGAAATAAAAATACACTTTGGGAAATTATTAAGTTCTAAAAATGCGGACAAAATTTAAAACATAGCAACAATTAACGAATCAAAGTTATCCGAACATCCAAAATCCAGTCGATAGTAAGTTTTTCCTTTGGCAATAATTTATAAACAATTACTTGCACCTGAAAAAAAAAAACTTTTGGAAGAACCAATTCTTAGCCCAATATTAAATGAAAAGTGGAAATTACTTTTTATTTATTTTTCTCTTTTTTTGGTTTAGATTGCGAATCTTAAAAACAGAAAAATAAAGTTTGTGAGGAGGAAATTATATTAATAATTAATCGTTACCATCCTCATCATCCGATTTCGCAGATTCTTCGGTCGCCGATGAAGATTTTCTACGTAAATCTGATGAAGGTAAACAGGATTAACAGTTCGCCAAGCACTTCAGCTTGAAAATAAATAATTTATTGAGGTACTTCGCTTTGCCCCTGAAGGACTGACTTTTGCCTCCGCTATGACCTTTGCCGAAATATCCGTCGCTACGATTTCCGCCGCTACGACATTCGCCCCGGCTACGACTTTCGGTTGCGTTTCTACTTCGGGTGAATCGTCTTCTATTGATACAGTTCCTAAATCCGCGTAAAAATTGTTACTGGAATTTTTAAAAAATATTATTGTTCAATAATTATAAGATTAACCACACCTTCAGTCTCGTCTTCTGGTGAAGTAGCGGCTGCTGAAGTAGAGGCTGCTGAAAGGAAAAAGAAAACTTGTGATAAAATTCCGTAAATTAACGATTTTTTTTTTTGATAAAAAAAAAGGTGCAAAAAAATTTTTCGTTCAATGGCGTTAGGCCAACTACTTTGTGAAAAGTTAGAGCTCAAAACTTGCGCCATAGAAATAAAAAAGTTCGGGCTCAAAACTTGCGCCATATAGAAATGAAAAGTTCGGGCTCGCAAATTGAGGCCATAAAAATGAAAAGTTCTGTGGAATTAAAAATTCTATTGAATAAATTGCGAAATTAGTTGGGCCAATTACCAGCGCCTTGTTGCTTAGCCTTTTTCTTCAGTGGTTTTTTAAATTTAGGAGCCCCAGATTTTAGTTCCTGCCCTTCCATCGTCTCCTGTACATCTTCTTCCATTTCCTCGGTTTTTTCGGCTAACAGTCTATCATCCTGAATATGGGTTGACAGCCGGCTTACTCTTCCACTAAATTCAACCCCAAAAAAATAGCATCGATCAAAACGCAAATAACGAAATAAACTTTTAAAAAATTTGGGAAAATACATGAGCGCTTGAGAATCCACAGCAGTTCCGGGCGGAACTAAAAATTCAATAAAAATTGGCACGTAGAAAATTAACATCGGGAATTTTTTTTTTAAAAAAAAGTTGGAAATTTAAATTTTATATCTGAAAAAATGCCACCTTGTTCCACGTTCTCAGTTTCAGATTGTTGTGATCCGTGCGCCCGAAGTCTTACGTCACTACTGTAACTACAACCGGCACCGTCTGCAGCCGGGGAAAAACCGAGCTGCGACTCGGATCTCGACATTGACGCGAATTCCATGCTTGGCATCGCCGAAACGCCCCTTGATGTGTTCTGAGAGCTAGAGCCAGAACTGGAACCGACGTTGGTGGACGAAACATTTTCATACGAATCGTTATCGAATCGTTCTCTGCCTTCTTCGTTTACTTCTAGGTTTAAGTCTTCTTCTTCGGCAATCATCGGGTTCTTGTTTTCGTCTTCCACCTGGGCCACGGGTGCATTATCCGCACCGATGTAATTATTACCGTCGCGGTTCCTTCGAGCCGCCGCCGCCGCCTCATTATCATCCGGCGGTCGCAAAACCTCATCGTCGTCACCTGCATTTTCACCCATAGGACCTAAAGCACCAGGATCAGCGTGAGCCATCTTAATTACAAGATTCGATGAACACTTAATAAATTGAAATGACAGTAAGGAGCAAAAAGTGGAGACTTTTTATATATTTTGATGACAAATAAACGTTGGACTTGAGAGAGGAAAAAAAAATTAATTTTTGCATAAATTTTCTATAAACAAAAATATCGAAGAAAAATTTATTGGTATTATCGAAACAAAAAGAAAAACTTAATTCAATTTCGTCGTCGATGTACAGTAATTTTAATAATTTTTGAATTTTTAAGGAATTGAATAAATTTGCGTTTGGTTTTTGCGGTCGAAGGCTACACATCATAATACAGTCATGTAATAATTTTTAAAATAATCAACGAGAAAGTTGGGACAAAAAATGGGTTTTAAAAAAGTCAAAGATTTTTTATCGATAAAAAAAAGTACCGGTACCGGGTAAATAATTTCTGATCGGATGAATAATATTGTTTTTATTGAAATGGATGAAGCGATTGACCGATTGGGAGAACAAACAAAAAACAATTGAATCACAACAAGGATCAAAATCGTCATCGATGTAATTTCAATAATAATTTGGGGCTCGAAGTTTCTACAAATCACATTACCGTAGATAATTTTTGCAATAATCAACGTGAAAGTTCGTTAATTAATTTGATTGAAAATTTGCGAAAATTTGCGACACTTTTAATAATAAAAAAAATTTATTTAGCTGTTGTTAACAATGAGGAAGAATTATCTTAAAATAGCGCTTTGGCCGTAATGGGCCACTGTATAATTTTTTTTTTTTTTTAATTATAAGAATTTGTTATTACGGAATATTTAATCAATTTTTTTAAGTGTTTCAACCAGGAATTGATCAAGTTCCGCGGCTGAGCCAAACATTAATTACGAGACAATTGAATGATATTAAGCGCTTTCTTTCGACAAAAATAAGAACTGGTACGAGTTGACTCAATTTGGAACTGATTACCCTAAATATTTGATTTTTGGATGTAAATTAACTTAAAATATGTAATAATTATATTTATTGGAGAGAAAAAAAATCGGGACTTGCTTACAAAAATTAACCTTGATTTTATTTGACTTTTTTTTTTTTTGTTTTACAGAATGATGTACATTATTGTAAAATACAGCGTCAATTTTACAAAGAAAATAATGGGGAAGAAATGTGATAAATAATTCCTCGGTTCCTGCTCGGTCGCGACTATGGATTACGGAGTTGTGGCTAATTAGAAAACATGGGAGAAAAATATAAATTATGCAAATTTCAAAACAGGAAAATTATGGTAAGTTCGTTAATTAATATATTTTAACCTTGATAAACGCGTAACTGTTATGTATTCCGCGGTGACCAAGCTTTCGGAATCGTTCCAATTATCTCTCCGAAATATTGTTGAAATTGGAATTTCTGGGAACATTTTTTTGCGCAAATATCTGACATCGTCTTATTTGATTTTTATTGTTTATTCATCGTGTAAGATTTTTTTTAAAAGCCGAAATCGTATTTTTTTTCTTTCTGTTTTTCGTTTCGAAAAATTCAAATGAAGCGCGCGACGTTTGAATCAGCTGATCGTAAGCGTTTCTTCCAGTCGCCGCTAGATGACGTTACTAGTCCTGGTCGCCGTGTCGGAGATGTTTTGTTCAGGGGGGAGCGAGAGATTTATTAAGCGAGTGATATTATGTCATGATAAAATGACTGTAATAAAAAGTAATAACCAGTAATCACGCAGTAATAAAAAATAAAAAGAAGAAACGTTTTTCTACAATAATAATTATTATTTAGGGAGAAAAAAGTTTTGAGCTACGCTATGTTTTTGTTTTTTTTATTATAGAGAAGATTTTAGTGAATGACATTTCAAAATAATAAACATTTTACTATTTGATTTATTTATTTTAAAATATATAATAATAAAATATCGAGATTTAAAATATCCGTTTTTTTTTTCCTTAATTTTTTTTTTTTGGTGTGGGTATTTAATTTTGTAAAGTTTTTTTTTTTCTTCGTTTTTTTTATTATTCATGATAAGGATGGTGTGAAAATTATAACTAAGTCGAGATTAGTGTTTGCTAATTTTTTTTTTTTTAGTGGTCGTGAAAGAATAGTATGTGTTCTACGAAAATTAGCGTTCCTTAAACTTGAATGCGTTGGGAAAAGGGTTTTTTTTTATTTTGTTGTGTTAGGGTTGGGTGCGAATGTTAATTACTCGTGAAATTTGTTTAACGCTCGTTCGCAAAGCGTTTTTCTTGTCGTCGAAGCAATTCTTCTTCTGTCGTTTTTCTTTCTGCAGTGTTTGCGATGCATTTTCGATGCTAGTATGTAATGCTAATAGGTCTTCAGGTTGGGTGTTCGATCATACTGCAGAAACACACAAATTTAATGCAGTCTGAAAACAACTTTTCATTTTGACGTTGCTAGTTAACAATTTTTTTCAGCCGAAAAAGCATTGTTATTTTACTTTTTTTAAAAAAGCGTGAAAATACTATTATGAAACATGTTTTTGTTTAAAAGAAAAAAAACAAACATTGTTATTGAACATTTGTCAGTTGGAAAACATTGTTATGAAAGATTATATTTTTTTTTTAATAATAATTTTGCTATTAAACATTAAACAGTTAGAGTACATTGTTATTGATTAAATTTTTATTATAAAACTTTTTTATTAATTTTTTTTTTATTTTTTTTAATTATAAAATTTTGTTATGGAATATTTCGGAGTTGTTAAACGTGGTTATTTAGCATTTTTAAGTATAACGCTGTTTTGAAACATATACCGGTAGTACATGTAGTTTAAAATGAACATTGTTATGAAACTTTTTTTAGTGGCAAAACTTTGTTATTGAACATTTTTTTTTTAGCTGCAAAACACTGTTATTCGACATTTTTTAATAGAAAAATACTGTTATTCAATATTATTTAATAGAAAAACACTGTTATTCAACGTTTTTTGATAGAAAAATATTGTTATTCAATATTTTTTTAATAGACAAACACTGTTATATTCAAAAAATTTTTAATAGAAAAACACTGATTCAACATTTTATAATAGAAAAACACTGTTATTTAACTTTTTTAATAGAAAAACAGTGTTATTCAACTTTTTTTAATAGAAAAAACTGTTACTGTATTCAACATTTTTTAATAGAAAAGCACTGTTATTCAACATTTTTTAATTGAAAAACACGGTTATTCAACATTTTTTAATAGAAAAACACTTATTCAAAGCTTTCTTATTGAACTTTTTTTAGCTGCAAGACACTGTTATTCAACATTTTTAATAGAAAAATACTGTTATTCAACATTTTTTTTTTATAGAAAAACACTGTTATTCAACATTTTTTAATAGAAAAATACTGTTACTGGTATTCAATATTTTTTTAATAGAAAAACACTATTAATGTATCGAATATTATTCAGTTGCAAAACATTGTTATGAAACTTTTTTTATTTGAAAAACTTTGTTATTGAACATTTGTTAGCAGCAAAACACTGTTATTCTCTATTTTTTTTTAACTAAAAAACACTAGCATCGAATATTATTCAGTTGCAAAACATTGTTATCGAACATTTTTTAGTTGCAAAACATTGTATCGATTATTTTTCAGTTTCTTCCACTTTTCGCCTACATTGAGTCTGATATTTTTTTTGCTCTCGGGTTGAATAAGGCAGACTGGTGGATCCTTGGCTCCTAGAAGGAAGTGTGTCACTCGGTGTCCCCCCGTGAAGGAACCCCCTCGTCGCTCGAGCTCCCCCCGCGGAGAACCCCTTCGCTCACTTTTTCCTCATATTATTTTTCCTGATTATTATAATAATAATTTTTCTCTCTCTCTCTCCATATTATTTGAGCTGCGCCGACCACAAGCGAAATTCTTGTTGAGCGAGGTCGTCACGTCACTCGCTCATCTGCATAATACTGTAGTGGGAACTCCGATGGAGAGAATGAGATAGAGAAACCTTCGTTTTATCTCGCAAACATTTTTTATCTACTTTTTTAAATAAAAAAAAAGGGAGAAAAAATGATTGGCTGTTCTTTTGCTAGTGTGGAAACTGGCTTTCACTCTCTCTATCACTCTTTTTCTCTCTCTATCACTCTTTCTCTCTCTCTATCACTCTTTCTCTCTCTGCGCGTCTCGGCTATTTATTTTCATAAACAAGCTCCGTTAACCGTTTCTGCTTTTTTTGTTGCTACAATGTACTTTTCTTTCCCGGTTTTTTTTTTTTTTTAATTTTTTTAATTTTCTCTTATTACAAAAATTTTATTTTTTATTTTTTAAAATAAATAAATCTATCTCTCAATCTCTGTGTCTCTCCGAATCATTCTATATGAAAGTCGATTGTTTTAATTCTTTGATAATTATAAGGAAATTGATGGAGATGGTTTTGTTTGGGAAATTGTATAGAAGAGAATTTTGAGATAAGATGCAAAATGTTACAATAATATTATTCGTAGACATTATCTTCTTTTTACCTTATAAAAAAAAAATTACTGAATAAATAAACAAATTTTTTTTTCCGAGATATTTTTTTGCATTAACTTTAAAAAAAATAATTTTGCGAAAATGTTCGCGAAGAAGTTGTTTATTTTTCTATCTTCTTGTCCAATTTTTGTTTTTGATTGGGAGATTCGCGTTTAAATAATCTTCAAACATTTTGTGGTTAACTTTTTTTTTTCCGAACATTTTTTTTTTGTATTTTTTTTTTATTTTTTGGAATTATAATACGAATAAATTTCTTTAAGCCATTTTTGTTTCATTTTTTCTCCCGTCTCGGATTTAAATGTCAAGGTTTTGATTTACGAAACTTGTTACTCCCGATATACCGGCCATTTTTCCCCCTCTCATCTTTTTCTACCAGCTCTAGGTCTCAGCCATACACAGTGATACATGTAGGCTACTTGCTGAAGTTGCTGTCCCTACAATTAAATTTCGTTACACTGAAACATTTACTACAGTATTCATCATCATTCATGTACATACAGTGGAATTCGAATATTCGTCTTGTTTTTTTTCTTGTTCGATATTTGCCACACTTTTACTGCCATTTTCAGTCAGCTGATAGTCAGTATTAATGTTAAAAATCATAGCCAAAACAACAACAACATTGAATAAATAGTTTGTGCTAATGAGTGGTGTTCTAATGCTGATAAATGATAACAACATGAAAGTAAATATAGGACTATACCATAGGCTCAATACCAACTCATTCATATTCTTATTAATCAGCAATTAAAATGGATTTTCAACCATTTCTGTGTTAACTTGTTTTTTTTTTTTAAGGTAAATTTGTATCTAAATTTTTACATGCAAAATTCAGGGCATGGAAACGAATTTTAAAGTGTTTTTATTTTATTTCTATGGGAATAGTTTGCTCGATATTCGCCATTTTCTCTGGAGCGGATTAATGACGGATATTGGAGTTGCACTGTAATTTAGTTTTATCAATAATTTCGGTCTATCGATACCGGTAAATTTTTTTTTTACTGTACTGTACTCGTATTATTAAATTTCAATTTTATCGATAAATTGGTTTCATTTATAATAATTTTGTTTTTATCAATAAGTTCATTCTACTGAGAATTCTATATTTTTTTACGCTAATTTCGTTTAACACAAATAAATGTTGATTGGAGTAATTTTATTAATTACTTTTGAATTCGTCATTTTCATTTTCAAGGGAAGGAAAAGTTTTAATGAATCTTTTTTATTTTGGAAAAGAGAAAAATATGACTTCTACTACAAGTTTATTATTATTATTTTTTTAACACACACAAAAAAAAAAACATTTTTCTTCGAATTCAATTTAAAAAAATAAAAAATGTGATGGCGTCATTTTATTAATGAAATTCTAATTTGATTATGAAATATTTCGTAATTATTGTTTTTCTCTTTAAAAGTCGTACAAATTCTCATTAAGCAAAATTTTCCTTCTACCGTATTCTTAAGTTTCGCATTTTCTGATTTAATTAGAAAAATTCAATTTGTATATAATCTATAAAAAAAAAAATTTGTTAATTGTTTTTTCAAAACGATTTTAGTGATTTTTTCCGCTAAAAATTTTTTTTTTTTTAAAAAACATAAAAAAAATTTTTGTACATTTTTTTCCTTCTCTTCTTCTTGAGACTTGTTTGCTTCTTTCCCCTCTCTCCCTCTAAGCTTACTCCCCCATTTCTCCATCCCTCGTCCTTTCCCATCCCCTCTCCACTACTTCTCTCCTTCGCTCACACGTGGCGCTGCGAGCGTGCTTCACTTAACCTTGAAAATTCCATCGCTACGTTTTCGTTTTTATTATCATATTTTTTTTTATTTAATAATAAAGGTGGCGTTTATTTCCAAAGTGTTCTAAGTCCTCAAATCTCTTTTTTGAGATTTCTAAATTAGTTAATTTTATCGTAAATGTCATTTCACATAAAAGTTTTTTTATTTATTTATTGTTATTATTTTAAATAATAACAGGGAACAGCTGATTACGAAATTTTGAAGTTTAGAAATACAGTGAAACCCGCTTATAGTGCGCCTCACTTACGGTGCGATTTTTACGCGGTCCCTTGGACAACGCCATTGGAGCTTGTGTTAAAAACCCGCTTATAGTGCGACCATATTTGGGTCCCCAGAGACTAAAAGTCTGTAAAATAAGTCCGCTTATAGTGCGCTCCACTTAAAATTTTTTTTAAAAAACAAAAAACAAAAAATTATTTAAAATATAGGAATTTTAAAAATTGTGAACTTTCTGAGCAGTTTCTTGGTGTCAATTACAGTATGCATGTACAGAAAAACCAAAAAAAAAAAAATTGGATAAAAAAAATATTTTTGAGTCAATGTTTCATTTCACTAAGGAAATGCTTAAAATTACATTTTTAGCATTTCCCGCTTATAGTGCGAATTTTTTTCGGTTTCTTGAATCGCACAATAACCGGGTTTCACTGTACTGTAAAGAGTTTTTTTACTCCACTTCCGGTTGAGTCAAACAATATAAATTAAATGAGATAAGTTTAATACTAATGGTCAATAGTGAAGTTAAGCAGTTGCTTAAGTGCGGCACTCGACGCAATTTCGAGGGTAAAAATGCGCGTTGGAAACGTCGTGGTTGACTTGGATTGTTTTGGAAGTGAACGCTTCTGAGTACATATTATGCTTATTTACATTTTTGTACGCGCTGTTTGCATGTTGTACGTTACTCCGTGCGAGCTCCGGGACGCCTAAGGGCTCTCTGCATTAGCTCCCCCTCGCGGCCTCTCTCTCTCTCTCTCTCTCGTTCTCACCACTGTTTTTTTTTCTATTTGTTTATTTTGTTATTACTATTTTTCGACGAGACTCGTTTTACATTCGATTACGTTACATGCATTTTTCATTCCCAACATTTTTCGTTTACGTTTTTTTTTATTGTTTTTTTTTTACTTGGAATTATTTAAATTTTTTTTTACGCTGTACCGTAGTGTTTTAGAAATTGTTTTTTTTTTTCTGCTGTTTTTTTTTTTTTTAATACCGGTAGGAAATTTGTTTTAACGTGTATGTTTTTGAATTTTATTTTACTCGTACGTTTTTTTTTTAAATAAAAAACGAATAAAAATATTTACTGTTACTATGAAATTTCGTATTGTAATGAATTTTTTTAAGCATTGAATTTAATGATTTAATTTTTTATCCTTCCCCTCCCCCCCCCCCCCTTTTTCTTTCAAAGGCAGAAAATAATTTAATTAACAATTTGAACATTTTTTTTATTGTGGTGAAACATTTTAATGCAACATAATTTTATCAGTTGAGAAACATTGTGTTAGGGCATTTATCAGTTGTGAAACATTGTTTGGAAACATTTATTAGTTGAGAACTTGAGAAACATTGTTTGGAAACATAATTTTGATAGTTGAAAACTTGAGAAACATTGTTTGGAAACATAATTTTGATAGTTAAAAACTTGAAAAACATTGTTTGGAAACATAATTTTATTAGTTGAGAACTTGAGAAACATTGTTTTGGAACATTTATCAGCAGTAAAACATTGTTTGGAGACATTTACAAGTTGTGAAACATTGTTTTTGAACATTTATCAGTTGGGAAGCATTGTTTTTGAACATTTATCAGTTGAGTAACATTGTTTTCAAACATTTATCAGTTGTGAAACATTGTTTTAATTCATTTATCACTTGTGAAACATTTGTTTTAGGGCATTTATTAGCTGTGAAACATTGTTTTAGTGCATTTATTAGTAGGGAAAAATTTATCCATACAGTAGTAAGGAGCTTTTTTCGGGAACATTAACCACTTTGTAGCAGTAGCACTATTATTTCGAACGTTTTCTACAGAAAGTTTGAAAACATTGTGATTTAGCATTTTTCAAATTTTAAAACTTAATCCAATGTTATTTCACATTTCCTCAGTTGGTAGTATGTTATTTCTTCTACTCAGAAGTTTGAAGAGAGATTCTGTTCGTTGCGAATCGAGAAATAACATTTTTTTTTTTTTGTTATTTATTTTTTAATGGGAAATTTTTTTTTTTTTTTTTTGAATGTTGTTGGCTGAGAACCCGTTCTACCGGTCTCCTCTCCTCTCCTCCATCTCTACTGGTATCTGCTGAGCTGCGGTTGGCTGTGGACGCCCTCTGGCGAGAAACCCGGTGACCCATCTTCTCTTCTCACTCGGTTAGTAGTGGAGAACCCCTGCTCCCCATCCCCTCAATCCCCACTCAGTCTCTCCCTGTCTTCCCCTTAATAATTCTGCAATCGAGGAATTCGGGTTCGCAGCACAACCACACAGCCCCGGGGCACCAACGCTCTTCGTAAAACTCGCTTTTATTTATTTTCTTTTTCTTGCTTAATAATTTTCTAACTTTTATTTATTTATTTCCTATTTTTTTCCATCATTGGTTTTTTTTTTTCTTCTTAAGATTTATTTTTTAGGGAGAAATTTATTATTTCCTCATTTTTATAGTTTTACATTTTTTTATTCCGATAAATTTTTTTTTTCTTTTTTCAGTTTTACTTTTTTTGTTGACGTTTTTGAATTTTAAATTTGGGAGTTATCTCATTTTAATTACTGGTTTAGTATCCACTTTTTTTATTATGTTCTTTTTCGAATTAATTTTTATTACCTTAAAAAAAACGGTTTTTTTTTTACAGCTATTTATTTTTAAAATTATTTTTTATGTAAATTTCCATTAATATTTCAACAACTTTTGTATGTAAATTTGCATTATTTTTTTTTTTTCTCACATTTTTATAGGTAAATCTCGATTATTTTTTTCAACTTTTTTTTACATAAATTTTGTTTTTTTCTTCTCAAAAATGATACTGATAATGTTTTTTTTTTTTTAAATTGTGTATGTATCACTCTGTGGTGGTGGTTGCGGGGGAGGTAGGGTAGGGGGGGGGGTGTTATGTAGGTAGACGGTAGATGGGTGGGTGGGTCACGAGGTCATCTTCTCTTTTCGATCGGCAAAGCGTTCACCTGGAAAATGACGCACGTTTCGAAGCGCGTGAAATAATATGCAAATCACCCTCTCTCTCACTCCATCCAACCCCCTCCCCTACACACAGGACGCGTTCCGGGGCGCTGAGCTCTCTTCCTCATCATGGGGAAAATCAGCTTTACTCGACCGAGTCAAGTAAAGGTTGTTATCGACCGAATGGACTCGTGGTGGATTATTATTTTTGCTCGTCCGAGAACACGTTACATGTGTACATGTACTTGATTTTACTCGACCGAATGAAGCCTTTTAAGGTTACCTTACTATGGATTATTATAATTGTAGAATAACGAGTTAATTGTTATAACGGACGAAACAGGTTCTAATTGTCATTTTTTGTCATGAGAGAAAAAAAAAAATGGGCGTATTTGATCATAAATAAAAAACAAATAATTATTTGCTATACAGTAAATAATTCTATTTTATTAGTTAAAATATTAATTACAGTACTTAATATTAACGTTTAATTAACCGTGCTGTAGTTATAACGACTACTTCTTGCATTCATTGACGGGAATTAATAATATTAATACCGAGCGCCATTTTACACTCATTAAATTAAAAATGTATGACGCTTGTACACAGACCCAGAGTGCATACCATGATAGTACTGTTGGTTTGAGTACAGTGGAATATTCGTCATGTTTTTTCTCGTTCGATATTCGTCGCACTTTTGCCGCCACTTTTAGTCAGCTGATGGTCAGCATTAGTGTATTAAATGGTAGCAAAAGAAGAAGATTGGATGTGTTTGTTGTGACGAGTGCTAATGAGTGGTGTTGTAATGCTGATAAATGATGACAACATGAAAAGTAAATATAGGACTATACCATAGGCTCAATACCAACTCATTCATATCGCTATTAACATACAATTAAAATAGATTTATCATTTCTGTGTTCATTTGACTGGGAACGGATTAAACCGCTTTTAATATAGTTTCTATGGCAAAAATAAATTCGATATTCGTCATTTTCTCTGGAACGGATTAATGGGAGTTCCACTATACTTGCTAGAATGAAGTGTGTTAGGATTCCACTACTCGACCGAGTGCCCCCTCAGCCAGTGGGCGTGGTCACCGAGTAGATTTTAATTAATGAGAGAGAGTTTCCTTATCTCTCTCTCTCTCCCTCTCTCTTTCGCCCTCTCGTCCGTTGTCACATAGGGTGGAGTCGAAAGTGGGTTATATCAGGGGGGGGGGTGAGAAGGGGGGGGGAGGAGCTGGGAGGCCACGCCCACCTCGCTTTCTACCTTCAATTAGTAAAAACGAGCTGCGAAGCGTTATTTATTTAATTGTTCTGCGGTTTTTAGGATTGTTTAATAGGGAGTGGTATGGGGGGGGATTTATAAGGGGGGGGGGGATTCATAAGGGAGGGGGTGATATTGAGGGATTCATAAGGGTTGGGGGGGGGGCGATGGGGCCCACCCTTTTCCTTTTGAAGGTTCGGAGGCCCGGCGGGGGTCGTGTTATTTAAGAGGTTTTCACCTTGACTTTCGACCTCTGTTTAATGCACATTAAATTCCCTCTCCCCCCCACCCCTTCCTTTCCGTAGGGGGTGGTGTAATTGAGTGGGTGGTGTAATGCGGTTGGGGGTGGGGGAGGGTGGTTGGGAGTAGGGGGGTTTTTTGGTATTGTTTTATCCGTTGTTTCCGTCACGGAGACCTCGAGTGTGGGGGTGTGGAGAGATGGACGCTGCAACTCTCCTGCTAGTATTTCGACGATCCGCTCACTAATCGATCTGATCCGAATCCATTGGTCATTTTTTTAATAATCGTATTTCGAATTAATTTTAATTAAAAATAATTATTATTAAATTTGTTGAATACACCCGGTACTGTTTTTTCCCGGGGGATACGTTCCTGAAAAACACGTGTAAAAAAAATTCGTGTAAAAAAAGTAATGGGGGAATTTTGTGACATTATTTAAGGGCTACCGAAAAATACATACAGTATTATCAAATTATAATTTAATACATAATTAAAGGCAAGAAAAATTTGAAAAATTCCCAAAATAAGCAAAAAAATATTTTAGAAATTGGTTAAAAAACCGTTTTATTTCAAAATTTCTCGCGTAAAAAGAGGATGAAGTTTTATTTTGAAACCGTGTTATTTCAAATTCGTGTACAAAAAAAAAAAACCGTGTAAAAACAGTACCAGGTGTACGTTTTTAGCGTTTAATTAATTTTTTAAAGTTTGTTTTGGGTGCTGAAGGAGCGACGCGTGACGTCATGCGGTGTAACGCGGTATCACTGGTTGCTTCGGTCGAATAATAATAATAATAAAAAAATGGCTGAATTCTATTTCTGACGTCATTCGGAGGGACGTGAAAAAGCGTCATTTTTTTTTTTTTTTAAATCTGAGATTGTTATTGCTCGTTTAGACATTTTGGTCCACTGCGTGAAAATAGCCGTTTACATGGTGAACCAAGTGGTGTAATTTGTTTCTCATTGATCATGCGCACTGTCACGATTTTCTTATTAATTAGCTAATTTCAATGCTAATAAAAGTGGTTAAATGCCGCAGTGTTCCAAAAGTCGTATTTGAACGCACTTGCGCAGTGGAACTTTTATGAAGTCGTGACCACCTATCTGAAGTCTCATTTTCAGAGGAGTGGAGGTCTCTATTGCAAGACCACCGAGATGATGACAACATTTTGAGCGCTGTGTAATAGATAAGACTGCCTAATCTCTCGATTAAAATTTGATTAGAATTCTAGTTAAAACAGCGTCTAGCCAGAAAGCCATGAAAACCCACTTGAAGATCCCATACTCGCACTAGGCGCAAAATAAGGGGGGCTTCCACTCAGGAGGGGGCCTCGCCAACTACACACAAATAAAATTTTTTTTTATTTTAAAAAATAATTTTTGTTTTTCAATTTTAACACGGTCGTTTTCTTTTTACCTTTGGTTCATTTTAATAAAAAATTTTTGTTCATTTTTTTAAAAAAAATTTTGTTCATTTTTCTAAAAAATTTCGTAGCCTACATTTTTTTTAAAAATTTCGCTAATCTTTAAAATTTTTCTAATTCTTCTAAAATATTTCGTTTATTTTGTAAAAAAAATTTCGTTCATTTTTCTAAAACTCGTTCATTTTTCCTAAAACTTGTTTATTTTTATAAAAATTTCGTTCGTTTTTTAAAAAATGTCGTTCTTTTTTCTAAAAAATTTTGTTTTACTTTTTTAAAAATTTCGTTCATTTTTCTAAAAAATTTGTTTACTTTTTTTTAAAAATTTCGTTCTTTTTTCTAAAAAATTTTGTTTATTTTTCTAAAACTCGTTCATTTTTCTAAAACTCGTTCATTTTTCCTAAAACTTGTTTATTTTTATAAAAATTTCGTTCGTTTTTTAAAAAATGTCGTTCTTTTTTCTAAAAAATTTCGTTTACTTTTTTAAAAATTTCGTTCATTTTTCTAAAAAATTTGTTTACTTTTTTTTAAAATTTCGTTCATTTTTCTAAAAAATTTCGTTTACTTTTTTTAAAAATTTCGTTTATTTTTCTAAAAAATTTGTTTACTTTTTTTTAAAAATTTCGTTCTTTTTTCTAAAAAATTTGTTTACTTTTTTTAAAAATTTCGTTCATTTTTCTAAAACTCGTTCATTTTTCCTAAAACTTGTTTATTTTTATAAAAATTTCGTTCGTTTTTTAAAAAATGTCGTTCTTTTTTCTAAAAAATTTTGTTTACTTTTTTAAAAATTTCGTTCAGTTTTCTAAAAAATTTGTTTACTTTTTTTAAAAAATTTCGTTCTTTTTTCTAAAAAATTTTGTTTATTTTTCTAAAAAATTTTGTTTATTTTTCTAAAACTCGTTCATTTTTCTAAAACTCGTTCATTTTTCCTAAAACTCGTTTATTTTTATAAAAATTTCGTTCGTTTTTTAAAAAATGTCGTTCTTTTTTCTAAAAAATTTCGTTTACTTTTTTTAAAAAATTTCGTTCATTTTTCTGATAAATTTCGTTCATTTTTCTAAAAAATTTTGTTTACTTTTTTTAAAAAATTTCGTTCTTTTTTCTAAAAAATTTTGTTTATTTTTCTAAAATTTTTATAAAAATTTCGTTTATTTTTTTAAAAACTTTGCTAATCTTTAAAATTTTTCTAATTCTTCTAAAAAATGTTTCGAGTATTTTCTAATTCACTAAAATCAATATTTTAGCGTCACTTAAAATCTGCAAATGTTAACGTGGCAATTAAAAGGGATATACGCGTTGGGTTTACTCGCTTAAACCAGATTAAAGCCGAGCGTGAACCCTTTGACGCGGCTCGGAGTGGGTTCGGCTGGGGGTGGTGGCAGCTGGTTGTAATATTATGCAAAGGCAGGCAGCGATGAGTCACGCGAACTCCATCTGGCCGCCATCTTGAAACTCAAGTAAAGAATGAAGAAAGCGTGAGTGAGTGGGGCGGCAGCTGTCTCCGCCCCCACGCCCCACGCCTCGAGGCTCACCCCGGGGGAATGTTTTTGCTCCGTTCAAGGTCAGCGCCATTTTGTCCCACGTCAAGTGCGAAAGGGGGCGTTCGAGGGGGGGCGCGAGGGGTTTCAAGGACAATTTCGTTAGATAAGGAAAGACGATAAACAGAGAGAGAGAGGCAGAATAATCTCATGTCCCCTTCAATTTATTCCTCGGCTATTGTCTTGTTTATTTATTTATTTTTTATTAGTTTAGTGTGTTTTGTTTATACGGAGAACCCCAGCGCCCCCTTCCCCAGCGCCCCTCCTGCACCCCTTTCGGAAGTGTGTACATAACAACTCGTACTCTTGTATTCTGCTGCTTCGACGATGGAATGTACGCGAGACATTTCAAAACAGCGAATCAAATATTTTACTACGACGTGCATTTCGATAAGTAAATAAATAAAAAGGGTTGTTGGTACGATGATACCCCGCAATAATGGCATTCGCAATAATGGCGCTTTTAAATCTGTTCGCGCCCAAAATTCTTATTGCACTCTGTGTTGTGCGGAAAGAAACGGCATTACAGCTTATGGCGATTCACTTAATGGCGGAACTCCGATCACGATAATTGTGCCATTATTGCGGGGTATTACTGTTCTCTGTAACAGTGGTCTCGCTTTGCGTCGTACATTTGGTTTCCCCCACAATATAAAATTAATGTCTAATAGAAAACGCCAAACAGTAATTATAAAACGATGCGTTACACTACAGTATAGGGTGTTCGTTGGATGACGTTAGTTAAGAAACAGGAAAAAATCAGTCGAATTTTAATGAAAATGAAATATTTTTTTTATATTTACATTAATTAACACCTCCCATTTAATAATAAAAAACAATTTTTGGAATATGACCTCTA
>JAQGAY010000871.1:0-19140 GCA_034698085.1 Polydesmus angustus | reverse complement strand
CGTGCACGTGCGAAATCATAATGAAAGAAAATAACTTTGGAGCGTGACGGGAGCATGCCATAGCGTAATGGGGAGCGTAACGCGTTACGCTCCCCATTACGCTCCATTTCTGGCCTTACCCTCAGTAAAAAAGTGTTTCACTTCAATAAAAACAAAATTTGGAATATGACCTCTAAAAGTGAGTCGGCAAGTGTAAACGTGCTCACGCGGTTACTTTAACAGCTAAAGCTTTTGCGGACTTGCAGCCTGCACCTGCCGACTGCATCTCGGCAAGTGCCGGCATCTACCATAAGATTAATGGAAATTTACTTGAGCGCATTGACACGTGTCGACTCAGTTGTAGAGGTCATATTCTAAAAATTGTTTTTTATTAATAAATGGGCGGTGTTAATAAATGTTAATTTAAAAAAAATAAGGGCTGGATTTCGGTTTAAGTGTTTTTTGAACGACCAGACGATGATGCAGACGACGACGTATGCTGGCATGCCTAATGCATCACCGGATATCCCAGTCCGAAAGTCTTTGACGTCATTAGGAAGGTGGAGCTAAGTAGAAATATTTTAAAAAAAATGGTGGGATTGTACAAGTCTTGGTGAGAAAATGTGGATGTAAATATTAATAGGAAAGTGAATTTTTGAATTAAATTATAAAAATAATTTGATTGCGTTACAGTTCTATTACCGGTATCAAAAATCCAACATAACCTTTCATCATAAATTAAAGCTATAATAATATTTCAGTTAGTAAATTTAAACAATTATTATTAATGGTACCGGTAACTTAAAAAACTATTTTTTATAATTTTATCATAATTATTATTTAGTAACTATGGTTTTATTTATCTTTAATTTTCTAAATCCAGTTATAATTATCCGCTAATAATTTTTTAAAAAAGCTGTCTAATATTTCTTTAAGGGCTTCTGTCTGGACCACATTTGCAGCTAATACTGAAATTCAAAATAGCTTTTGATAGCGTTTAATATGTCGGACCTTTTCATTATAAAAATGTTAACTGTAACGCAATAAAATTATTTTATAATTTATTTTTACATAAAATTCAAAAATTCACTTTCCTATTAATGCGCCATTCAGGGGAGCAGATACACATTTTCTTACCAAGTACAATCCCACCCTTTTTTAAAAAATATTTCTACGTAGCTCCACCTTTCCAATGACGTCAAAGACCCTCGGACTCGGGGACCCTCGGATATCCGGTGATGCATTAGGCATGCCAGCATACGTCGTCGTCTGCATCATCGTCTGGTCGTTCAAAAAACACTTAAACCGAAATCCAGCCTTCCATTCAACTTAAAATTCATTTGAAAAAAAAATGTTTTATTATATACGGTGTCCGTAAAAAAAAGCAGACCCAACTGAATTCGTTTTAAATCCTTTTAATATTGTAAATATTTTGTTGAAACATGAAAAAGCTTGACTTAGAGGACTTTTTAAACATTTAATTGTTCTATTCTGTGTTTAAAATTTCCACTTCCGGTCACAACACAAGCAGCAAAACGAGTTCAAATGTTCTTCATCTCGGTTGCCCCTGCACTTCCATTTCTCCTTATTTTGACTCGTGAATCGCTTTTCGCATCACACCCCATATTCTGCCTAATTTAAGTGTGGGTTATTGAAGAAGTGTGCGTGCAACGTATGATACAGTTGCATGAGACGAATTGGATAAAGCTGGAATCAACGCAGAGCATAGCTATGGGTGAGCATCTTGCGTTTTACTGCTTATGTTTTGACCGAAAGTGGATACTTTAAACGCAGAATAGGACAATTACATGTTAAAAAAGTTCTTAAAGTAAAGTTTATCCATGTGCCATAAAAATATTTACTTTATTAAAATGGTTTAAAAGAAATTCAGTTGGGTCTGCTTTTTTTACGAACACCGTGTACATGTAGTAAATAAATAATTATAAATAATTTAATAAGCGACCTTCATCGAAAACAATAATTATTATTTTTCAAAAAATCGAAAATGAAAACGTATGTAAAATACTTTTTGAACGCTGCTATCCTATACCAGTAGTTAGATGGAGGTACGTTATCAAATACGTGGCACCAAGGACTACTTATAGTTACTTCGTAACTGGACAGGCCACTGCATCTGCGCTGCATGTTAAAGTCGTAGCTCGAAATTTTACCATAAGAAATGAAAGAAGCAGCGCCCCCAAGTGGCGGAAAAATGTATCCATGTTGGACACCACACTTCACTCGCTCAAGGGAAATGCGTATATCTCAATGAAAATACACCGTTGAAAATAAATATAAAAGCTAAGAAGTTTAGTATTATAATCAAATAAATGTAATAATCACTTTCTGCTGCTGTTATTAACACTTTTTATATTTAAAAGAACGATGGTTTATGTTATTATAAACTTTTTACAGTCAACTGTGTTTATAGTGTGGATTTGTTTTATAGCTTAAAAATAAAACAACAAAGTATTATTAGTATTCTAACAATGTTTAAGTAAAAATATTTCTTCCAGTTTGATCAAATATTTATGTTACTACCTTGTAAAGTTATTTCCAGCAGCGTATTTTCATTGAAATCTACACGTTTCCATTGAGCGAGCGAAATATGATGTCCAACATGGATACATTTTCCCGCCGCTTGGTGGCGCTTTTCAGAAGTACACTTATCAGACAAGATTTTACCTTAGCGACCAGGCGCTGGTGGCACCATAGTAATAGTAGCAGCTGCGTTCAAAAAGCGGTGTTTATATTTTAAAACAAGTTGATAGAGAAGAGGTAGGGTGTACGTGGGAAGTAGTGCGCGTGACTCGAGAAACGTTTAATGAGGAATAAATAAGAATAATTATCAAAGCGTAATTAATATTAATTAACGGGTTATAATTAATAAATGGATGCGCGTGTCGAGTGTGGTGGTTTCTTCAGTGTGTTCGGCGAAGTTTACGCGTGCGAGTGGTGAGAAAGAAAGAGAGCGACGGTCATGAAGTTGGTTGAGCGTCGTTAATGGCGGATACGCGTTCTGCGGGTTTTAGTCTATCCACGGATTTAACGAGAGGGGAAAACTATACCGAAATTAACCAACGTTTCTCTGTGCTATCCGGGATATTGTGAAACGAGACGGGCGTTCTCATAACCGTGTTTCTGTTTGATTTGGGAGAAAATGGAGCCTGTGTTCCCGTTTTGTTTTTACCGAAGAGTGGTTGTTGTTGCATGCGGCGTCGAACACAACTTCATCGGCAGCTTTTTCACGCGGCTTTCTCCGTCGGCGGAGTAATTCTAACGGCAATTCTTCTGCATCATCGCGTGTCTAGATAATTACGTCAGTGGAGCTCGCAGCTACTTCGGCGGTCAATTAAAAGGTAAGAAATGGTTTTTTTATATAATTAATTTTGTGAATAATAGGGAAGTTTTGGTGCGACAAACGCTATTGCATTAGCGCGATAAAGCATTAACATAGACTAGTGCAATAGTGGAAGACGATTGGCTCTATGGTGACAATAAAATTCCGAATAGCGAGTGTGTTACCGTAAATCGAAAGTATTTTTACGCATGCGCAGTAAAAGGTTTCAGGCTCTTCCAAAAGGGTACGCTAAGATGCCACTAGATGGCGCCACAGGTTACTGTTAAACGGTAAATTAATTTCCTGAAAGTTAAAATTCCCATAGCACTTTAATACGATAAAATTTAATGCTACATTGTTCTAGTGTAATACAGTAATTATGTACCGAAACTTCCCTAATATTTTTTATCTGTAAACATACAATTTCATGTGCTTAAATTTTTTTTTGAATTTTTTATTGTTTTTTTTAAATTTTTAAAAAAATATTTGCTGTTGTTTTGCTAATTTTTCTTTTATTCAATTTTTTGCTGTTTTTTTTGAATTTTTAGCTGATTTCTTTTCGAATTTTAGTTTTTTGTTTTCTCCAATTTTTTGCGCATTTTTTTTTTTTTTTTTTTTTAGTTTTTAGTTGTTTTTTCTAATTTTTTGCTCATTTTCTTTTTCGAATTTTGCTCGTTTTTTCCGAGTTCTTTGTTGTTGTTTTCGAATTTTGTTCTGATTTTTTGACGCTATAAACGATGTTACCGTATATTCTTGTGGCTACAACGGATTTAATTGATTATTTATTTTGTTTTTCTGAATCATTTCATTAAAATCTTAAACCTTATCTCACTTTTTAATGAAAATTAAATTTTCCAGCTTTTAAATTAAAAAAATACAGTAATCATAAATTATTATAAAATTCATAAAATAAATATAAAAATTCCTTTTTAAACTTTCCACGTGAAATCGTAAGGAGCGATGACCTCCGGAGAGGGACAATAGTTATTGTCCATTGTTTACAATGTCATTGACGTAATAATATGGCTGTTTTATACGGTACGAAGATAACGTCACAGCTCCGTTATTTTTTTAAAGTTTTGTTATCTTTCTCATTACAATATCCCATCATTACAATTTCCCCTATAATAAAATAAAATGACTTTTTTGGATTTTACGTAAAAGCACAATTAAGGGTTTTTTAACGATGAGGTAAATACCAAATAAAAAGAAACCGCTGTGACGCATGCGCTGCTCCAATAAACACTTTGTGAGAGGAGAGATCAAACAACAACAAAAGTGTAGCAGACAATCAACGAGAAAAAGTCAGTCGGTTTTATACGAGTATTTAAAAAAAAGTGGTTCTATTTGAAATGATCCGGATCACGATCTGTTTCGTTTGTATCGATCGAAAAATGTAATCGATCAATAAAAATCTCAAAGTTAGTAAATAATTTTTTTTTTAAATTTTGTTTGCGTTTTATTTATTTAAATTTTACATATATAATTTTATTGTACTCGTAAGAGTTTTATAATAACTTATGCATAACGTTATCAATTTATTTTTTGTGAAGAGCAAAATTTAATTTTTAATAAAAACTGAGATGAGGATTACGATTTTAATGACCCAAAATACGAAAAAAATATATAAAATAGAGCACTGCTCATCTTCAGTTTGTCGCAATATTGTACCAGTATTGCAATAATAATTTAAAAAAAAATTTAAGTGTTTTGACTTTTTAGATGCTACAGTATAACCGAGGCGAATTAATTTTTTTTTGTGACTCTAATAAGAAAATACGTCACTAATCCCTTAGGTGTTTTATGAACATTTATTCTCGTTTTTGAGTTATTGCGGAGCTTTTGTGTTCTTAATCTGAAATAATATAATACCGCCAGCGTTTTATAAATAGAACCGGAAGTAACATATATTTTAAGGCGATTGCAGTAACTGTTGAGTTCAAGATAAAGCAAATTTAATCCAATTTAAATAATAACTACATATATTATCAATTCAAGTTCATTAATTTTTAGGTTTAATGGTGACCTTAAAAAATACAGTGTCATTTTCTAACATATTTTTTATCTCTTCATCAGAGCACATGTCTACTAAAAATTCTCTTTTTGTTTGAATATCTTTGTCCACTGTTTTGGTGATGTTGCGTTGAGGGTCCTTCCGGTTGACGAGGGTGATGGTGGTTTGATGGGGAAAGGGCAGAGGGAGGTCAGCATCGAACTCACCTGTTAGGAAAATAACATTAGCTGTCAACCCTTTCCCTGCGTACTCTCCATACCCATTTAACCACATGTACACTCGCACCCTGTATCCATTGGGTGCAGTATAGAAGTAAGGGCTCTCGTGATACAACACTAACTGCTCTTTCTCCATCTCCTTTCTTTTGTGGTAGTTGTCGATGGCCCACACTAAAGTTCCATCGTAGGAGTGAACCAGTTGAGCCACGGAAGGTGGTTCCACGTACACCTCAACCACAACACAATCATCCACGTTGTACACGGAATTAGTGAGCCAAGATTTATGAACCAAAGGTTGTTGAAACGTAAGGGAGGGTTTGAATGTAGCTGTAAATAAATATGCGATACTCCTACTCCTATGTTTAGTGTCTCTGTTTCCGCTTCGATCTCTTAGAACGTAATAAACATTAGGAATGAGTTTTAAGTGAAAGTCTTTCCCTTTGTTTATTTCGTGTAAATACAGAGATACCCACACTACATCATCTTCTTTCAGTTCCATTTTGACTTGAGCTTGAACCGGATATCCGCTCCATGTGAACACCTCGCTTTTTATTTCAAAAGTTGTTTTCTTCAACTTTTCTGTAAGCCCGCTTATTTTCCACGTGAAATCCGGTTGAAAGTTGCTCATATCCTCCGCCAGGGTGAACGCATTCATCTTTTTATAATAAACAAACACAACTAATTAAAATGATCGATTAAATTTCTAAAGTACTTGTCGAACCTGAGGATTTCTTAACAGATTAAAACCTTCTAAATTAAATACTTTTTGTTCCAGTTTGCTATTGTATTTTAGTAGTTGATTGTCTGTCGTCTCCATTGTTGTTGCGATGCTCTTCATATTCTTTTCCATCTCCATTTTAAAGCCTTTTAAGCTATTTACAGTTTCACTCGTTTTCCCATCAAATGTTTCTGAAAATTATTTAGTTCGATGGTTATTTAAGTAAAGTTGTCATTGCACATTTTAAGTTTTACTTTTCATCTCCGCCATCTTCCCCTCCATGTCCTTATTGTGATTATAAATTTCCTCTTTAAACACTAGCAGACTATTAATATTTTCACTCGTTTTTTCATCAAATGTTTCTTTTTCGAACAATATTTAAATATTATTTTAAGGAAAATAAAACTGAAGTTTTTCTCTTACTTTTCATCTCCGCCATCATCCCCTCCAAGTCCAATTTGTTGTTTGCAATTTCTGCTTTTATTAATATTATTATTATCAAGCTTATTATTAAGCTTTTGATAATTATTTTGCTCGTTCTTTCGTGCGATTTTTCTTTTTCCAACAACATGAAATTTAATTTTTATCTAATGATATTTCACAGTTTTGAATTTTTATCTCTTACTTATCATCTCCGCCATCTTTGTATCTATTGCCGCTTTGTTTATACCAACTTCCGTTTTAATGTCCTTCAAGCTCATATCTATTCTCCTCGTTTCCTCCTTTATCTAACCTACATCAGCGCTTAACTTATCAAATTTGCTACTCAACTCTCGCATCAACTACATTTTAAATTCACACACTTTGATTAAATAAATAAACCAATAAACATAAATAGATTCACCTGTTCCAAAGCTCTCGGCTTTATTATTTCGACCGGAAGTGCGTTTTCTCTCGTGGTTCTACACACTCTTAAGTGACCCTTAATGGACATCGTTATTAGTATTATAATTTTGTTCTTTAGGCTGCTAGATTAGTTCACTTACCCCTAGGTCCTTGAGTTGGCTGACGAATAGACACCCGTATCTCTTATTTGGACAGTGAGCTCTTAACTCATATAACTTCTGTTCAAATTCAATACTTTGAACGTCCTGTATAAAATAAGGAGAGAGTCATTCTAATATACTTAAAAGAATATTATGAAAGTGGACCTAACCATGTCCATAAGTGGCTGTTTACAGGCCGGAAGAGGACAGTTGCTTTTGGATTGGAGTAGCACTCGCTTACAGTTGGCACAAAAGTAGTGTCCGCAGTGTGCCACGTAGTGCGTGATGAGGGTGCGCTCGCAGCGCCGACACTCGAAGCCGGCCAAAGCGTCCACAAACACCAACTCATTCACCCTCAACAACAACTCCTTATCACACTCTAATTATATTTTTATTAAGGTGAATAGCACTTTATTATAAAAGAATATAGAGAGCAACTGACCTATGGTTAACTCGGCGGAAGTAGCCATAACTTTGGGTGACTTCTGATCGATGAGTGTGAGTGGAAATAAAAAATTCATATTTTATATTCGAGTATCAAACTCAAATTCAATGTCATTTTTATATCAGCAGGTAATTATATACGTAGAATGATAATAGATTTTGTTTTAAGAGCTGAGAAATACGCGAAAAAAAAGCGCAAACAATTTGAAGGTTAAATTTAAGAAGGTTGTCAATATCAGATTACACGTAGTATATCTACGTTAGTGGAGCTCTACGGGCGGAATCTTTTTTCCGAATTCTTTGTTGTTGTTTTCAAATACCGAATACATAAATTATTCATAAAACTCAGAAAATAAATATAAAAAAAGACGTGATAAAAAATGACAAGAAAAGTAAACAAATAAATAAAGCTATTTAGTCTAAATTTTGCATTTTTATTGATCGATTATAATAATTTTTGATTACATTATTCCTATCGAAACAATATAAGGATGAAATCATCCGTTTACCCTGGATAAGTGGCTTTAGTTTAACAAAAGCAACTAATTTGAGTTGGGTCCGCACCAATTGTTGTCCGGGCAAGTACTACCTTCGCCGCACCGCTCATCGGCTCGAGTCACTGCGTTGAGAAACGCACCCAACTGCACCAAGACAACGAGGATCATGATCCGGCTCATTACGAAAAGAACGACTTTAGTTTTCTTCAACTTTTGTTGTTGTTGTTGCTGAGTTTGATATCTCACTTCGCTCTCCTTATATACCCAAAAGCTTTTTTCAAACTGCGCATGCGTCGCAGAGGTCAATTTCAACCTAATAATAAAAATCCCCGTTTAAAAAAACTTTTTGATTATGTTTTCTACGTAAAATCCCGTGAATTAGTGTTTGCGTAAGGAGCGATGTCCTCTGGAGAGGGGCAATTTTAAAGACCCAAAAAGTCCGTAAATATCCGAAGCTTTTGAAAAGCGAATAAAAAAGTCAAATTTTCATGAAATGAAGTAATTTTTTAATATTAAGTTAGAATAACATCAACGATTTAACAATGAAAAATAACATTTGGCATGTGACCTCCTCTACTGAGTCGGCACGTGTTAACGCGTGTAACGAAATTTCTAATAACTTTCTTGCACGTGTCTGATTAGATATAGGCAAATACGCATAATAAGAAAAAATTGTTACTGGAAATTTTGCAAATCAAGTTAACATGTGCCGACTCAGTGCAGGAGGTCACGTGCCAGATATTATTTTTCATTGTTAAATCGTTGATGTTATTCTAACTTGATATTAAAAAATTTATTTATTTTCATTAAAATTTGACTTTTTTATTCGCTTTTTAATTTTAAAATTTAGCTATTCGAGTTAACGCGTGCCGACTCAGTTGTAGAGGTCATATTCTAAAAATTGTTTTTAATTTTAAAATCGGAAGTGTTGTTGTATGTAAATATTAAAAAATTACTTTATTTCATGAAAATTTGACTTTTTATTCGCTTTTCAAAAGCTTCGGATATACTATACAAAAAAAAAAAAAAAATTAAAGAAAACTTCATTGATTTAAAAATAAAATAGACCACTAATCATCTAGAATTTTTCGCAATACCGGTATTAAAAAAACAATTAAAAAAAATTTTTAAGTGTTTTGACTTTTTCGACGCTATAACCGAGGCGAATTAATTTTTTTGTGTGTGACTATAATAAGAAAATACGTCACCAATCCCTAATGTGTTTTATGAACATTTATTTTTGTTTTTGAGTTATTACGGAGCTTTTTTGTTTTTAATCTGAAATAATATAATATTGCCAGCGTAAGTGGCATTCGCAGTAACTGCTGAGTTGAACATAAAGCAAATTTAATCCAATTTAAATAATAACTCATTTAAATCATCAACTTATGTTTATTAATTTGTAGGTTTAATGGTGATCTTAAAAAATACAGTGTCGTTTTCTATCACGTTTTTTATCTTGTCATCAGAGCACATGTCGACGAAATAATATATATTTGTTTCAACCTCTTTGTCCACTGTTTTGGTGATGTTGCGTTGAGGGTCCTTCCGGTTGAAGAGGGTGATGGTGGTGCGATGGGGAAAGGTCATGGTGAGGTCAGCGTCGAACTCACTTGTTAGAAAATGAATAGCAGCGGTCAACCCTTTCCCTCTGTACTCTCCGAACCCATCTAAACACATGCACACTCGCACCCTGTATCCATTGGGTGCAGTATAAAAGTAAGGACTCTCGTGATACAACACTAACTCATTTTCCTCCATCTCTTTCCTCTTGTGGTAGTTGTCGATGGCCCACACTAAAGTTCCATCGTAGGAGTGGACCAGTTGAGCCATGGAAGGTGGTTCCACGTACACCTCAACCACAACACTATCGTCCACGTTGTACAATGGATCAGTGAGCCAAGATTTATGAATCAATGGTCGTTCAAACGTAAGCGAGGGTGTGAATGGAGATCTAAATAAATAACTAAAACTGGCACTCCTATGTTTAGTGTCTCTGCTTCCGCTTCCATCTTTTAATAAGTAATAAACTTTAGGAATGAGTTTTAAGTGAAAGTCTTTTCCTTCGTTTATCTCTTTTAAAAAAAGAGACAGATACACTTGACCATCTTCTTTCAGTTCCATCTTAACTTGCGCTTGAACCGGATATCCGCTCCACGTGAAAGCCTTACTTTTTATTTCAAAGGTTGTCTGCTTCAACTTTTCTTTAATTCCGCTTATTTTCCACGTGAAATCCGGTTGAAAGTTGCACTTATCCTCCGCCAGAGTGAAACAATCCATCTATTTATAACAAACAAACAAAACTATTAATAAGTATAAGATGATTAATATTTATGAATGCAAGTGCTGATTGAACCTGAGGATTTCTTAAGAAAATAGAATTTTCTAAGTTAACCACTTTTTGTTCCAGTTTACTATTATTTAGAAGTTGATTGTCTCGAGCTGTTTCCTCTATTGTTGTTTTGATACTCTTAATTTTCTTTTCCATTTCCACTTTAATGTCTTTTAAGCTATTTACAGTTTCGCTCGTTTTCCCATCAAATGTTTCTGAGTATTATATATTTCAATGTGATTTAGATGAAACTACCAATGCAAATCTCATGTTTTACTTTTCATTTCCACCATTTTCCTCTCCATGTCCAGTTTGTTGTTATCAACTTCCGCTTTAACGTTTTGTAAGCTTTTAATAATTATTTCGCTCGTTCTTTTTTCCGATGTTTCTTTTTCCAACAACATTAAAATATCATTAGATAAAAAATAAAACTGGAATTTTGAGTTTTTTTCACATACTTAACATTTCTGCCATCTTTTTATCGATATTGTCCTTGTTGTTATCAACTTCCGTTTTAATGTCCTTCAAGCTCTTATCTATTCTTCTCGTATCTTCTTTTATCTTGTTGACATCTGCGCTTAACTTATCAAACTTGACACTCAACTCATGCATCAACTACATTTTAAATTCACAAATTTTGATTAATTAATTAAATCTAAAACATGAGTATATTTACTGTTTCCAAAGCACTAGGCCTTTGGATTTCGACCGGAAGAGCGGCCTCTCTCGTGTCCTTACACACCCTCAAATGGTCCTAAATCAGCAGCATTACTATTGTTATTTAGGTTTAAATGTTAGATGAAATCACTTACCCCTAGATCTTTGAGTTGACTGACAAATGCACACCCGTATCTCTTATTAGGACAGTGAGCTCTTAACTCATACAACTTCCGTTCAAACTCAATGTTTTGAACGTCCTAAACAAAACAAGAAGAAATAGTTATTCCAATACACTTTAAGAGAACATAATTATGAAACTTGGACTTAACCATGTCCTTAAGTGGCTGTTTACAGTCCGGAAGCGGACAGTTGCTTTTAGATCGGAGGAGCAGTTGTTTGCAGTTGGCACAAAAGTAGTGTCCGCAGTGTGCCACGTAGTGCGTGATGAGGGTGCGCTCGCAACGCCGACACTCGAAGCCGGCCAAAGCATCCGCAAACACCAACTCATTCACCCGCAACAACAACAACTCCTTGTCTTCTTCTACTTGTATTATGTTATTAAAACTTTCTATTCACTTTAATATAAATATAATAGAAATTTGGAAACAACTTACCTTTGGTTAGTTCAGCGGAAGTAGCCATAACTATGGTCGACTCAGTTGAAAACCTTTCTAAACGATGAGTGTGAGTGGATATAAAAAGCGAGTTTTTTATATTCGAGTTTCAAACACGAAAACAATGTCATACTTTTTTTATCAGCAAATACATGGAAAATGATTATAAATTAAGTTGAAAGAGATAAAAAGTGTGGAAAAAAAACGCGCAGAATTTGAAGGTTATTTTTAAGTTGGTTATCAAAATCAGATAACAAAATTAGTGAGAAACTTCTTGCTTCATTTTGCAATACCATAATAACATTATGTTTTTTTTTTTAAATATTTGATTGAAAAAATTTTTTTATTTTTATACAGTATACCGGTACTATTTAAATATTTAAAAATTTCCTTGTATTTATAATTAAAAAGTCGGCTCCAAAACCGCTATAAATAAGGCAACAATAGTTTTTATTAAGTTAGCAATATTTATTAAAAAATTGCCTAGGTAGATTAGGCTAGTATTTGGTTTCTTGGTAAAAGACAATAATCAATCAATCGATCGCAGGTTGACATAATCTAATCGATATTCAACGAACAATTTGAAACCGTAAATTAATCGATTACAATTCGTCGATCAATGCGAGTGAACGAAATCGATTATTAGGCACCTTAAGTGGTGTAGTTGAGACACCAGCCGACACTGCCATCTCCCGGGCTCGATTGGAAGCAGACATCCGTTGAGCAGGAGGCGCAGTCCACTTCCGGGAGACACGTGGTGGTGGTTGGCCCACTGGACAGGCACAGCTTTCCACTCGCGCATGCGCTGCAATTGGCTACGTTGGCGCTCTGAGGGACGCAAAGTCTTTGACCGTCGTAGGCGTTGGGGCCGCACAAGTAGCCGACCGGACAAGAACCACCATCGTCGCACTCGTCCTCCGCTCCAGCCACTGCGCTGAGGATTGCACCCTACAGCTCATGATCCGGCTGTGATCCGGCTCACTTCAAAATGAACGACTTTTTTTAAAAAATTTCAACTTCAGTGTTGTGATTGTTGTTGTTGTGTTTTGATTCTTTCTCTAATTTCGCTCTACTTATATACCCACAATCCTAATGCCAACAGCGCATGCGTCGCGGATGTCGTTTACAGAGGGCAACAGAATTATTATTATTATTATTCATTGGTATTAAATCATGAATATTAATTATTATTGTGTGGGGAAACAATTATTATCCATTGTTTACGATGTCAATGACGTTATAATAGTAAGTCTTCTTAATAGTTTTAATTTTTGTTTATGTCGTCACTTGAGTTCGCGGAGGTGTTAAGAGTATAATACGCCATAATATGGGTTCAATCAACCTAAAAATACTATCATTTTGTTCACGAATTTTGGAAATTTCTTTTCGGGAAATATAGTACAATGTACGGTATTACTAATCAACAGAAGTTTCCTCCACTCTCATTAGCATTTACTTTTTCACTAGAAGATAAAAAAAAAAAAAGATTATTTTGCTAGAAATCCATATTAAAAATTTATTGTTAGAAAAAGAGAGAGAGATAGAGAATTAAATAGAGGAGTAGATTATTAAAGTAAGATGAAAGCAGCAAAAAGTGAAATTTAAATAAAAACAGATTTGAATTTGCCGAAAATCTTTTTAAATAATAGCCGTCATTTCTACTATACTTTTTTTCATATTTATCATTCTTAAAATCGTGTCAAAACTAATCATTCTTAATAAGGGATTACTTTTTTAGCGAAATATTAACAAATGAAGAAGAATTTGTACAGCTGTAAGATTGGCACCTGGGTAACCATGTGTGCGAGCAATAATAATTTATGTGCCGACACAAAAGCAAATGGCACATTCATTGTTTTTTTGGCAGTATCATTAAATTTTTAGTTAAATATTTTACAAAAACCTTGTCATTTTTTTTTTTTTTTTGAGATGAGCGAGCAAAACGTTTTGAAAGTGAAATTATTGTTTACATCATTAATGTTATAACGCTATGAGTTTGTTATTTGATGTGTCTTCTCTACATGCTGCGCATGTGTAAAAATGCTATCAATATACCGTAGCATATTCGCTAACCGGCATTTTATCGTCACAATAGGAAAATTTCGGAAAACAAATACTGTATTACCGGTACACAAGAACAATACAACATTATATATTATCGTATTAAAGCGTTAAGGTAAATTTAACTTTTGGAAAAATAATTTACAGTACAGTATAACATTAACCTGTAGCGCCATCTATTGGCATCTTTGCGCACCCCTTTTGGAAGAGTTTGAAACCTTTTACTGCGCATGTGTAAAAATATTATCAACCTACGGTAGCACACTCGCTATTCGGAATTTTATCGTCACCATAGAGCCGATCGTCTAACACTATTGCACTATGTTAATGCTTTATCGCGCTAATGCAATAGCGTTTTTGGTACCGAAATTTCCTTAATAGAGCGGATCGTGTTACGCTATTGCACTATGTTAATAATTGCTTTATCGCGTTATTGCAAAACCGTTTTCGTTGCCAAAATTTCCCTAATACTAGTACATGTATAGTATTATTTCAAATAATTGCAAGAAACGTTATTAAAATAAGTCGTCAATTTTTGGGTTTAATGGTGACCTTAAAAAATATAGTGTCATTTTCTATCGCATTTTCTATTTCTTTATTGGAGCACAAGTCTACGAAATAATAACTATTTGTTTGAATATCTTGGTCCACTGTTTTGGTGATGTTGCGTTGTGGATCCTTCCGGTTGAAGAGGGTGATGGTGGTGCGATGGGGAAAGGTCAAGGAGAGGTCAGCGTCGAACTCACCGTTTATGAAATAAATAATAGCTGTCAACCCTTCCCCTTTGTACTCTCCACACCCATCTAACCACATCCTCACTCGCACCCTGTATCCATTGGGTGCAGTATAGAAGTAAGGGCTCTCCTGATAGAACATTAAATACTCTTTCTCCATCTCTTTCCTCTTTCTATAGTTGTCGATGGCCCACACTAAAGTTCCATGGTAGGAGTGGACCATTTGGGCCATGGAAGGTGGTTCCACGTACACCTCAACCACAACACAATCATCCACTACGTACAAGGGGTCATTGAGATACGATTTATGAGTCAATAGTCCATCAAACGTAAGCGAGAGATTGAATGGAGATCTAAATAAATGTGTGCTACTCCTACTGCAATGTTTAGTGTCTCTGTTTCCGCTTCGATCTCTTAACACGTAATAAACTTCAGGAATAACTTTTAAGTGAAAGACTTTTCCTTTGTTTAACTCTTTTAAACACAGGGACATATACACAAAGCCATCTTGTTTCACTTCCATTTTAGCTTGAGCTTGAACCGGATATCCGCTCCACGGGAATGCATCGCTTTTTATTTCAAAAGGTTTTTTCTTTAACTTATCTTTAAGTCCACTTATCTTCCAAGTGAAATCCGGTTGAAAGTTGCACTTATCCTCCGCCAGAGTGAACGCATTCATCTTTTTATAATAAATAAACGCAACTAATTAAAATGACCGATTAGATTTTAAAAGTGCTGATCGAACCTGAGGATTTCTTAACAGATTAAAACTTTCTAAATTAAAAACTTTTTGTTTCAGTTTACTATCACTTTTTAGAAGTTGATTGTCTCGCGTTTCTATTGTTGTCGTGATGCTCTTTATTTTCTTTTCCATTTCCACTTTTAGGTCTCTTAAGCTATTTACAGTTTCGCTCGATTTGCCATCAAATGTTTCTGAATATTTATTATTTGATCGTTAATAATTGGTTAAAGCTACCTTTGCAAATTTTAAGATTTACTTTTTATCTCCGCCATTTTCCTCTCCATGTCCAATTTGTTGTCTTCAACTTCTGCTCTTACGTTTTTTGTGCTTTTAATAATTATTTCGCTCGTTCTTTCATCCAATGTTTCTTTTAACAACAACATTAAAATATCAATAGATAAAAAGTAAATTTGAAGTTTTGAGTTTTTATCTCTTACTTATCATTTCCGCCATCGTTTTATCTGTAGCCTCCTTGTTATTATCAACTTTAGTTTCAATGTTTTTATTTTTCTTTTCCATTTCCAATTTAATGTCCTTTAGACTATTGTTAGTTTCACTCAATTTTCCATCAAATTTTTCTGAACATTATTTATTTAAATTGTTATTTAGGTAATGCTAACATTGCAAGTTTTCAATATTACTTATCACTTCTGCCATCTTCCGTTCCATACCCTCTTGGTTGTTATCTACCTTCACTTCAATCACTTTTAAACTTATATCTATTCTACTCGTTTCCTCCTTTATCTTGTTGACATCTGCGCTTAACTTATCAAACTTGATACTCAACTCTCGCAAAATCTACATTTTAAATTCTTAAACATTGATTAAATTACTAAAAAGCAATAAATATGGATATGTTTACGGCTTCTAAAACGCCAGGCTCTTGGATTTCGACCGGAAGTGCGTTTTCTCTCGTGTCCTTACACACTTTCAAGTGACCCTAAATCATTACCCAAATTATTATTGCCATTTGTCTTTTACTTCTAGACTAGATCTTTTACCCCTTAGTCCTTAAGTTGACTGACAAATGGACACCCGTATCTCTTATTAGGACAGTGAGCTCTTAACTCATACAACTTCCGTTCAAATTCAATATTTTGAACGTCCTAAACAAAAACATTAAATTATTCCAATACACTCTAAGAGAACATAAGAAAATAGACTTAACCATGTCCCCAAGTGGCTGTTTGCAGGCCGGAAGTGGGCAGTTGCTCTTAGATTGTATGAGCACTCGCTTACAATTGGCGCAGAAGTAGTGTCCGCAGTGTGCCACGTAGTGCGTGATGAGGATGCGCTCGCAGCGCCGACACTCGAAGCCGGCCAAAGCATCCACAAACACCAACTCATTCACCCGAGACAACAACAACTCCTTTTCCGACTCTATGCATTATTACAGTATATTAAGGTCAATACAACGATAATATAGACAGCAACTGACCTCTGGTTAACTCAGCGGAAGTAGCCATACCACTATTCGACCGAGCCGTACATTGAGTGTGAGTGGAAATAGAAAACGCTTCTTTTATATTGGAGTTTCAAACACGAAAACATCATTTGTAATCAGCTGATAATGAAAAACGTAGAATGATAAAAAATTATGTTGGATGAGCTTCAAAATGTGAGGAAAATATCGCAAACAATTTGAAGGTTAATTTTAAGTAGGTTATCTTTATCAGATTACAGGATAATTGAGCATTTCTCATTTTGTAATATCTAAAACGTTAAGATGAAGCTTTAATAAAAATTAAAAAAACAAATTGCGTCTGTTTTTCTTTTGTCTTATATAATATTTAATTATGTTGGTAAAATTAGGATTAAAAGGAAAGGCTGTAGAAGCGGAATAATTAAGGCAACCATATTTTTTTAGTTAGCATTGTCACAAAAGTCGAGATATTATTAATTATTATTATTAAAGGTTTATCAGTTTAATTGATTTAGATAAATTGAATGAAGATGACATTATTTTGTGAGCAGTGAAAGTTGCGTTTTGTGTTTCAATCGTTCAAAATTATTGTTGTTTTTAAAATGACTAAAATTATAATAGTAATGTAGTTTTGAATATTTTCTTACATTACGTTTAAAAAAGGAATGTAGAATATTTTTTGATTCTAAGTAAAAAGCAATAATCAATCAATTTTGAAGGTTGAAATCATAATTTAATCGATTTTAAACGAACAATTTGAGACCACAATTAAATCATCGATTACAATTCGTCGATCAATGCGAGTGAACGAAATCGATTATTAGGCACCTTAAGTGGTGTAGTTGAGACACCAGCCGACACTGCCATCTCCCGGGCTCGATTGGAAGCAGACATCCGTTGAGCAGGACTCGCAGTCCACTTCCGGGAGACACGTGGTGGTCGATGGTCCACTGCGCAGGCACAGCTTTCCACTCGCGCATGCGCTACAATTGGCTACGTTTGCGCTCTGAGGGACGCAAAGTCTTTGACCGTCATAAGCGTTGGGGCCGCACATGTAGCCGACCTGACAAGAACCACCATCGTCGCACTTGTCCTCAGCTGGAGCCACTGCGCTGAGGAACGCACCCAACAGCGCCAAGGAAAGGAAGATCATGATCCGGCTCACTTCCAAATGAACGTTTTTGTTTTTTTTAAATTTCAACTTAATGTTGTTGTTGTGTTTTGATTCTTTCTCTAATTTTGCTCTACTTATATACTCACAATCCTTACTCCAACAGCGCATGCGTCGCGGAGGTCGTTTACAGAGAGCAACATAATTATTATTAGTCATGGGTATTAAATACGGAATATTAATTATTATTGTGTGGGGAAATAACTATCCAGTGTTTACAATGTCATTGGCGTTATAATGGTGCGTTTTCTTAATAATTATGATGCTTATTTATGTCGTCACCTCAGATCATGGAGGTGTTAAGAGACGTTAATTCATCATAATTTGAGTTCAATCACCCTGCGAATACCCCATATAGTTCATCGAATTTTGGAAATTTCCTTTTGGAAAATTCAGAACGGTATTACTAATTATTGATTTATTGGAATTTCTCCCCCGCTCTCATTTGCAGCAAGTATTTACTTTTTCTCTGGTCAATGAAACGCTAGAAGAAGAAAAAAATTATTTTGCGAGAAATCCTAATTAAAAATTTATAATTAAGGAGATTGAGGAAGAATATTAAATTGAGGAGAAGAATTATTAAAATAAGATGAAAGTAGCAAAAAATGAATTTGAAGCATAGAAAACAGAGTTTGAATTTTCTGAAAATATTTTACATAATAACATTGAGTTATAATTAACGTTTTTTATATTTTCCATCTTTAAAATTGTCAAGCGAAACAAATATTTCAATTAAAAAGTATTCAGCTTTCCAGAAAAATGAAAAAAATTATGAATGTCCTTTGTTTACCTGTAAAAAGGGCACATGCCTGTTTTTTGGCAGCTATAACACTGGGTACATAACGTTTTTTTTTTAAAGAATGATCTTAATTTTTTTTAATATTGGTACTTTTGGCGTTTTTTTTTTGTTTTTTTTAAATTTATTTTCTGGTCGCAAATTTAATTTACATTGAGAATTTTCCACAAGAAATTTAGAAACTCATAAAAAAAAAAATTAGAATTTTGTTTACATCCGAAGCAATATTTTCCAGTAGTCCATTGGATTTTTCGTAAAAGTATAATTAAAGGTTTTTCGTAAACGAAAGGTTAAAATTTTTTATGAATAATAGTGATGTTCTTAATCTGAAATAAACATCCTCCATTCTCATCTTTTTCGATAAAAATTGTTACGGATGAATGGAATTCACAGTATGAAAAGTTCAAGTTT